>PYAF01003792.1:237270-256031 GCA_007407185.1 Glycine tomentella
AAAATTTGAATATTTAATTTTTTAGGAAACTTACATGTTAATATTATGTTTTAATTATAAAAAATTATTTAGTAAATAATTTTTTTTAATACCAATCATGAAAATCAATGAAATTACATGAATTAATATGTAAATTATTTATATATATTATTTTATGTAATTTAGAAAAATAATGTAAATTAAATTTTTATATAAATAATAATTTTTATTTTAATTATAAAAAGTAATAATTTATAATGTTTTAGATTATCTAAATATTATTTTTAATTTACATAATTTGTATAAATTGCATAAACTATTTTTTTTAAAATAATCTATATATTAGGTTATGTATTTTTTTAAAATTATAATCAAATAAGAACAAATTTTTATATATAATAATTTATTAATTTATGTTAAAATAAAATACATGTCAAATTAAATAATAAATATATATCTTTTTAATTTATAAATTTTTATAGTTCAAAAAACTTTTAATTAATGATATATATAAAATAGTATTTTATAAAGTTAATTAAACAAATTACACATCTTAATGATTTATTACCTTATTTTTAAATAAAACGTCATGAGTTCAATTCCTATTAAAACTAAATACGTCACATCAAAATTAATGTTTGACTTTAGATGATTAACTGATGAAAAAATTAAAATTACTTATTTTGAAAAATAAAAAGACTAAATATCTTGATTTAAAAATAAGAAAATCAAAATCACGAATTTAAAATTATAAAGAGACTAAAATTATAATTTAGCTTTATACTAAATATAAGAGTATAAAGATTCAATCAAAGAGAAAAAGAGATGGATTGAAAAGACTATAAGGTCAAAAAAGTTTATAATTTTCCACTATGAAAGGTAGTTCATAATTATTTCCTCCTTCTTTTGTTACCTTGATATTTCTTATCGTTTTCTAGATAGGTAATATTTTTTAAATAGCTATTTTTACATATTTTTTGGACAATTGAAGTTGAACTTTGCATCATTTGAAAAAAAGAAAGGATATTTCTATTGGCACTATCAAATTTGCTATTAGTACTACACACGTGGGTGCCTTTTTGTGATATTTCCAAATTGTCCTTCGGTAGGAAATTTACGTTTTACAAATGGGGTGAAAAAATAATTAACAATAAAATCATGATTTTGTTGTAGAAGTGTACAAGTGAATTACAATTCCTTTGCTAATATTTTCACCCCCATCTACAAAACAAAAGTACGTTTTTGTTGTACATTTTGATAGTTACACAACAGAAACATTGTGCTATTTTTTTTGTCACCCTCATTTACGCAATGGATTTCCGTTGTTAAGCTGAGAAATTGTCCAATAGAATTGTGTTTCAATTGTTATATATTTTCTGATGCATTATGCGTAGCATAAATATGTTTTTGTTTTGTAAAATGATTGTGAAAAAAAAATAAAAATGTGTTTCCGTTGTTATTTTTGTTTGTCTGCCATAACAATTAAATGTTTACGGACCTCGACCTGACTTACAACACAATATGCATGGCTTGCAACAATTAGAACACTTTATATAGTCAACATTAAAATGAAAAAAAAAAAAAAACATTCACTAGAGTTTTACCAATTGTCAAATGAATACACATAATTGTACTTAATACAAGAGGAGTTAACTAAAACAAATAATCCTCAGTGATATCCACTACATATTGAAATCCTATAGTTGTATGAAACATCAATGAGTTGAATTATTGTATGCGTCCCAAGTATGATATCTATCATGAACGAGCTTCACTTGTGCAGTATGTACTCCATTGTGGTGCAGTAGGAGGCCGGGGACAATCATCCTTTAAATACATATATATTATTACAGAAAAATGGTATAGTTAAGTTAGTTAACAAATCAATTAATGGTTATAATACTAAAAAGTCTCTTAAGTAGATGTTGTATACCTGCACAAAGTGATTTTCGTTAACAAATCCAATTGCAATAAGGTGTTGTTGTGCCACAGATGTATCGAACTCTTAAGCGAAAAGAAAGTCTAACTTTGGAGCATAGATAAGGAAACCAAGACAACATTATACCGACTAGCAATGACATAGCCCACATCAGGAATGGTCATCCACTTGTCAACGGATGCTATTGGGTCAGACTTGACATACATAGAGTCTAATACTTTAACAAGTTTGTCTTGTGTGCCAAATAGCTCAACATATGGAGAATTCCATGTTTGATGTTTCCGAATCAAGTCTTGTCAAACTAGAGCCCATGATTTTGCACCGTAAGCTCATAAAGTTACAATTTCCCTGTAACAATAATTTTCATCGAGTCTCACATCAACAAATTTTACAATGAACTGTTGCAATGAATCGAAAATTCATCCATATAAGGGATTTTTGGTACTGACATCTTTGTGGGCTACACTTGGAATTTCCGAACTACCAACCATCATGTTCATTTCCTCGAGTTGCTCCTACATTGAAGGTACAAGTTTAGTAGATTTCACATACTTCAGTGCACCTTTTGTTTTGACTTTCTCTGGAGGGGGACACATTGAAGTGGTATCTAGAAATGTAAGTTCATGGACCTTATTCTTCAATGTCATTTCCCGCCCATGTCAAGATATGAAAATCTTTTTACTAATGCATCAACCTCATTTGTGAGAGTTAAGTCCCCCAAGAATCACATGTATCGTTTGTACCACTATCGGATAACATCTTCCAACACATATGAAGGGACGACAAGGGTATTGAACCACTGATATGGCTAAGTAATTAAAAAAATGTACCCATTAGTCATTGTGTTTCCAAGATGCATAACACAATTAGGTCATGCTTGTACAAATCTTTCCTTATGATGCAACAAGCATGTATAATAAACAAACTCCTAAAATGTTGGATAACGAGCGCACATGTTTGTAAAGCTTTTCAATTGTTGCTCATATATTTGTTCATCAGTAAAACTCACCCAGCCTTCCCAAGCATCCATCATAGTCTCCCAGCCTTCAACCTTAGTCACGAGCATTTTGCATTTTGCTTTGACATTCTTAGAAATGGAACTCACATAACAAGTTGGTTGAAGAAGGGAAGACAACCTCCAATGCATTCATTAGAGCAAGATCTCTGTCAATGGCAATCACCTGAGGCAGCCCATCATCCTTCACAAACAATCATTTGACCTTATTTAAAGCCCATTAAAAATATTCATCCTCTCAGATTGTAAATAAGAAAATGCAACAAAAAAGTTTTTCTATTGAAGTCAAACCAACAATATCCAATAACAAAAGATGATATTTGTTTGTCTTATAAGTAGTATCACAGATCAACACTATTGGGAATGAATTTAATAGCTTGATGGAATCTGGATGAGACCACATTATATCTTTTACAACATCTTGAGTGTCCACTCTTCTGAATCAATATACATATTGATTGTGTTCTATCAAATTCAGTTGATGTTGTACCTCTGTTCTTGGACCCCTTTGTTCGTGCCAATATCTTTGTCGTTCATTGTATACAAGCTTGATGGTGGTGACATTTTTCTGATCCTTATCTTTGATTTTCAACAAACTTGACCAGGCTTCAATGTTTCATCATATTTTTTGTCATTTGACTAAGCATAGTTTTTTCTTCATTGCTTAAATGACCATCATACGCATGTCCCAACAATGTTTCACTAACTTTGTGGTTATTAAAACCACAAATAAGAAAAATTCTCTAACCTACTACCTCTTTGACAAACTTCCCCTTTAATTTAAACGAACACTCAAATTTTCTGGTTCTAGTGCTCTTGTGGACTAACTTATCCTTGTATATTGCTTGTACTTTCCTTCATTTTCCCAACCCACTACGAAATAGATTTTCCTCCCATTTTCTGACCTATGAATGACAAGAACAAATCTAAGACTCTTCCCCAAATCTTGAACCCAGTGCAACAAATCATCTCGATTTGCAAAAACCTAAAAAAATAATATTTTTCTTCACTTACACAACATACATATACACAAATATAAAATCAATAGTCAACTAATCAACATATCTAATCAATCGTGAAATGATTGGAAAAGTTAAGGTAATCAAGTTGGGGGTTAATGTCTAACTCGTTGTCAGGATCTTCATGTTGATTTCCAAAACCATCATGATTTGTAAACATTTCATCTAATTGATTGGGATGGTAAAAATCATTTTGCCTATCATATACCACCGGGTCGGACAAAGATGAGCAGTGCAAACAGGGTTGAACAATGTGTTTCATTGGAAAATGATTTTGATTGACTCGTCCGATCAAACCTTATTCACAACCGGACACTGTCGGTCTTCTTCTTCACCTTTGTTAATACGTTGCTTGATAACGACTGTCGAATCGTTCCAAAACAAATAAAACTATGATTGATTCAAAAGTACAAGAATAACTTAGGTCGACGTAGAGATACAATTCAATTTGGTTTCGACTTCAATCCACTTATAAACAACAGGGGGAATTCCAACAAACGATTTGCAAATAATAAAAAAAAATTACAGAAATACAAACAAAAATGCAGAAACTGACAGAATTGATGAAATAAGTTGTGAAAAAGATTCAAGAGCATCAATTCAATTCACCAAACCAAGAAATTCATATTATCATAGTTCTACAGATAATGATCACATTGTGAAACTTTAGTCAATGTCATTAGAGGTAGTTCAATCAAATTAAACCCTAAATCAATTGAAATCGCAAATCGGATTGAAATATCTTCCAAACAATCTGTGATTAAATTCAAAATTAGGAAATGAATCCATAACCTAATCCATTTTCAATCCTAAACACATTCATAATCATGAAAATCGAAAATAGGATTGAAGAAAAAGATGAACATTCACACATAAATTGAAATATTAAACCATAACTTAAATTCCTCCTTGCTTAGATTGATCCTTAGATTGATTGATTGTTTAGCCTTCCATGATCATCACCATTGGAAGAGAAAAGAAAATTGTGCAAGAAAAAAGAAGAACATAGTTGAAAGGAAGAAGAAACATGAAGAACAACTGAGAGAAAAAAAAGAGAAAGATAAGAGTTTGATCTTAAAACTTGCAAAAAAAGCTTCTCAAATTTGTTTGTACAAAATGAAGTAACTCACTAACTAACTAACTTACTACATTAATATATTGTGGCTGAACATAAGGAAAGGATTGACCTTGATTAGGCTAATCTAATCTATCTAATTAAGCTAATTATACAAATCAAAATCAAATTTTGCAGCCTAAAGTCCAAGTGCAGAGGTTCTAACTTACAAGCCTAAATGACCCTCCAAATGGTAGAATTGACCCAAACTTATTTCTGACAAATTTGTAGATCTTTTCTTTATTTTTCCAGAGACTACTCGTATTTTCCATTTGGAGTTCTGTAGCATCCTATAGGTTTTACACAAGGAAGATTGGTCAAGTAAGCACAAAAACCGAAATTAAACAACAATTATCAATTAAGCTTAATTATTTGTCTAAGACCAAAACTGATAAAGGTGAGAAAATAAGAGTCCAAGAGATGTCAAATAATCTAAGAAGAATAGAAAAATACTACAATAAAATGCTCAGTCATTGCGGTCGGCAACGGTGATGAGATGGAAGTGAGGGTGGGGCGACAATCTTTTTGGGTCAGTGGCGAGAAGTGAAGTAGCAGAAGGAGAAAGGGGCCCTTACCCATTGTGTTTGAGAATAATTGGTAAATGCATTACTAGAAAAACAACATTCAACATCGGTTATTTTGGACATTCAACATCGATTTTTAACCAATGTTGAAACTGGCGACGTTGAAAGTTTGGAAATTAACATCGGTTTTTAGTTGTCGCTATATAAGAAATAAAAGGTAAAAAAAAATATAAAATCTGATACTTCAACATCGATTTTTGTTAAAAACCGATGTTAACTTATTTGACAACATCGTTTTCTAATGAAAATCGATGTTGTTGCGTAAGTTAACATCGATTTTAACTAAAAACCAATGTTGTAGTGTAATTTAACATCAGTTTTTAACAAAAATCGATGTTATTTTTTAATTTTTTTAAATATTTTGTCTATTTTTTTATTTTACCCAAATTCATCCTGCAAATGAAATACCAGACATCCATCGAATTTCATAATACAATACAATTAAATAATATTTGAATAACAAATAAAATTCAATAATGTCAATGTACATAAAAATGATTTCCTAACCAAGTGTTTATACAATTATTTAAAAATCCCTTAACCACCTAACCTAATATTTCATCTCTAACTTTAAGATAAAATGTAGCCCACTAAACCCTAATAGCCTTCAATCTCTCGGTTTCCAGTGGTCTTTCATTAGTGAAATACTGCATGACATAATAACATTTAAATTCAACCTTAAACTGCCTCCATCGCTCTCCTACTGTTTGCAAAATTTTTTTCTTCGTCTGTTGGTCGGACGCTTCAAGTCTATCAAATTCAGCCTGCGATACAAAAAACAAGTTTAATAGTTACAATAACATTTAAATTGTATTACCACAAACAATGACATTGGACATTTAATTGTAATACCTAAATGTCCTCCCAAATCAACTCCTTCTGCGTTACAGGAACTTCCTTCCAGTTAGCAATGGTGACATCCACTTTGTCTCGAGCCACGATCCCTAAATACATTCTCAATTTCTTTGCCTGAGGACCATCAGCCTGCCCAGTGGCAGGATCCACATGAACCACTGGTCTATCAGCATCGACAGGTCATCAATGACTCCAAAGTAAGCATGCACGTCAAACGTGGATTGTGGTCATGCATAGTAGCAAAGTGCTACGACTCAGCCCTAAGGCTAACCCCACTGTTTTGCATTGCGCTCTTGTCATCTTGTTGTTTGGTGTAGAATGAGTACTTGTTGATATCGTATCCCTGCCAACTTCTAACATTTCTTTTAGGCCCATCTGCTAACTTCCTCATTGTTTCAAAGGAAGATTTATCACTGAATATTGTATCTTTAAACCAATTCAGGAAAGTCTTGTTATGTTGTTTCAACAACCTATTCTTCGTCATTCTTGGATTACTTTCCTTCACTAAGACTTCATGACGACCTATGTATGGTAGGACTTCATTACTGTTATTCAGGACATACAAATGAGTTTGTTGCAATTCCTGTAAACCAGGTGGTATAACATGCAACCCTCGTGAACCCTTACCTGCGACTCTGTCATCATGTCGAGCCTCGGGAAGCCCAATAGGTTTTTCCTTTTCAAGGTACTCTGAACAAAAATTCTATAGCTTCTTCTGCAATGTACCTTTCAATTATGGATGCTTCAGGACGGTGTAGGTTTTTTGTTTACCCTTTCAAGATATTCATGTATCGCTCGACTAGGTACATCCACTATAAATAAACGAGACCACACAATTTAATTTCCTTTACCAGATGAATAAGTGAACTATTATGTCGAAAAATGAAGGAGGAAAATACATCTCCAACTGACACCAGATAATTGCCGCCTCTTCTTCCAAGTCATCTAACTTTACAAGGTCCATGACTTTGCTACAAATGGCATTGAAGAAAAAGCACATCCGAGTTATAGCATGCCTCACTTTGTTAGGCAAAATGTCTCGAATCACCATGGCTAACAGTTGTTGCATCAACACGTGGCAATCATGAGACTTTAAGCCAACTAGTTTCAGATCTTTGATCTGCACAAGGCTCTTAATATTTGAAGAATATCCCTGTGGCACTTTCACTCGGTGCAGACACTAACAAAAACTTATCTTCTCCTTTCTTGACAAAGTGTGACATGCTGGAGGCAAGTATATTTTCTTACCATCAGACCTAGGATGTAACTGCTCATGTACACCCATCTCAGCAAGATCTTGACGAGTGTTCAAACCATCCTTTGTCTTGCCTTGAATGTTAAGCAGCAGGCCGATGACACTGTCACACACATGTTTCTCCACATGCATAACATCGATACAATGTCTAACATCTAGATCAGACCAGTAAGGACCAAATCAAAATTACTGCAAATAAATTGCCCTATTTATTTGTATAATCATAAGGACCAGATCAGATCATTATAGGAGCATTCAATGTCAAGGGCTGCGCTATTCAATAAATGAATGCTATTTTTATCATATTACAGTACTTGGGTTTTATTTGAGTCTGTCAACCAAACACATATCCCTAGTGGAATTTGAATCTCACTAGCTGGAATTTAAATCACACAGATGAGGTAACTAGTATATTTACAAAAACTTAGAATAGATCTCAACTAAATCATAAAAGAAATGAACAAACCAGTAGCATTAGTATACTAATAATCCTCTCATTCTCATATAACACAAATTTCAAAAGAGAACAACTCAACAATTTAGCATTCCCATGATTAGATTCAACAGTTGTAAAAAGAGTTAGTGACAAAGTAACATAAGTTCTTTCTACCAAAATACAAAAAACCACCAACCTAGCTATACTGTTATAGTGTATAGATAGATGCCTAGGCTGGTATTTTAGAGAATAAAAGAGCCATTAACATAGATAATGGTTATCTTAGTGCATCTAGCCAAATTGAAAAAAACATTTGTCTATGAAGATCTTTTCAGGAAAATAAAAAAGATATCTTCTAGCAAGATAGGATAGGAATTGTATTTTAAGACCTGTAGTGGGACTAATACACATACATGCATCATTCATGGACATCATGCTTTGGTAGATGGTTACTTGATTAGAAGCCAAGGAGTGATATGATAATCATTAGTTTTAACTAAAAGTCATTTACCTGCAGATTGCATTCATAATTTATATGAAGAATATATAAAGAGAAAAAGGAAAAGGATTGCATTCATTTAACTAAAAGTGCATACTTGATAGAGCAAAAGGAAAATGAAGATAAACAGCCACAACCTTGAAGCCCAGAACCACAACATAAGCAGATAAAAAATTAACAACATATCAATTCACCATAATTCTTTATCAAACCACGCTTTTCAAAAGAAAATCATTCGTGTCATATGACATACATGGATTACGCATTTTATCAAACAATTAGTGGGCAAGAACAGATAAAGAGCGTCCAACCCATACATTACCTTCAAATGGTAATGCACCAATAGAGATAAAGGTTTAGTTGCGAAATTGAACATCTACTAACCTGGGATCAAGATAGCTCAGACACCAGGATTTGAAGTCGTGAGGCTTTGTTCAGTGCAAGCAGCAGAGAGATTGCGAGAGTGAAGAGTGAGAGGGAGAGTAGCTTTCTATTGCCTGAATCATGAGACACCTTCGTCGGAATCGAGTAGCTTTCTGTCACCGGAATCGAGAGGGAGAAGATATAGCGAGAGTAAGAGAGAAGGTTTCTGACACATCGAGAGTGAAGGTCTAATTTGGGCGCTAGTAGAAATATTTTATAATCAAACCAACAACATTTGTTTCTTTAGAAAAACCGATGTTAACGAGATCCTGCTATTTACGATTTTGCCACCGCATTTTTGTTAACATCGGTTTCTGAAATAACAGATGTTAACTTAATGATGTTAAAGCTAATATTTCTAGTAGTGATGGATTATTATCGTTATTAAATAATTGAATTGAAGAAGAGAATACTACTACTAATAATATGAGAGTCAAGGATGTTGTTGTTCGTGGTTTTAGATCCATCTTTTCTTCATTTACTTAATAATTTTTAATTTTTAAATAAAAAGATAATGACAATTTTTAGCCGTTACTATGTTAACTTAACTATTCTAAAAATTTAAACATCAACGGACACTAATTTTCTAACGAAAAATTAAAAAAAATACCAAAATGATACATTTCAAAAACATAAAGGATCAAAATAAGACTTTTAAAACATAATATACCAAAGTAAAATAACTACGAAATATAATAGATAAAAATAATATTAAACCGATCAACCATGTAAGATTCCTCTTGACAAGATGGATGAAAGTGAAAGTGAAGAAACTTGAAGAAGCTACTATAAATTTAAATGAATTTCAGAGTAGAATGTAGTTGGATTTGTTGATACCAAAAGAAGACTATATATGATTTATTCACATTAGCTTTAGGATCGGAATAGTTATATTACATTTGGAACTTTTAGAATATTTTTAAAATATTTTATTCTTTTAGGATCTAATAGGCACATATTAGGATTCATTTAGAATTTTTGAATTCTATTTGCTCACAGATACCATTTCAAGTCTTATATATTGTTTTTGTTTTACATTTATTAATATTGAAGGTTATTGGGAATTTTATTTAAAGTTAAAGATTCTTAAGGATTGTCTTATATTGATTCCTTCTTATTTATGCTTGACTTCGGACACAAACAATTTTGTTCTCGAATTTCATTTTTTTTCTCTATATTTAAGATAAAAATAAGATTACGTACATGTGTTAGACATTATGCATTTCGATGTTACAACTGGACTTGTCAAAAAAAATTGTTCTTCCTTGTGGAGGTTGAGGATACCACCGTCAGTTATTTGGAGGATTTGGTTAATTAAACAGTTTCAACTAAGATTATCTGAAAAAAATATAGGAATATAGAAGTGCAAATGGAGTTGGGGCGTGTCCTTTTTGTTCCAAGCAAGATGAAGATGATTCGCATCTGTTTGTTACTTGTACAAAAACTATATAATATATATGCAGGTCTGGCATCAGTGGTTTTCTTGGCTGGAATTATTTGGAGCATTTGGATATGCAGAAACGCATGTATTTTCAAGGGGCGTCAGTCATTAATAGAGCTACATTACTTCCGGTTGTGGTTGTGGTTGTGGTTGAAAACGTACATGGGATTCAAGTTTCAACTTCTCAAATGAACACAAAAGCGTCAAAGGAATCTAACTCAGCTGTCAACTAGGCAAAATGCGTGAGTTGCTAAAATTTCTATGAATAAAAAAAAATACAAAAGCCTGCGTTCTCAATTTAATGAGGAGGTATACCTTTGTATCAACTGTATGATGTCTGCGAGTTTGAGGGTCGTGTCGAGAGTGGGGTGATCCATTTGCAGGGGACAATTTTCTATTGGCACTACATACGCGGTTTTTTGTTGGGGAACCACGTGAGGATGGTTATTATTTAAAACATGTTTCTAGTGATAACAAATAATGTTTTTTTTTTTAGAAAAATACTATGTCATTTCATGATAGGATTTTCTTTAATTAAGTGATAGGATTTCCCTTTTTAGGAGCAGACATACTTAATTTATTTTAGATGGATTTCAATTTGAAATCTTTCTATTTTATGGGAAATCTATTTATGATATGGTCCATTTTTAGATCAAATATTTTTATTATTAAATTAAGATATGCAAATGTTAAGTAAATGTAATCTATACAAATATTCTTATTACAAGTAACTATGATATGCAAATATTCTCGTTATATTGGGTAACTAAATTCCACTATTTGTTGCACATATATGTTGAAATTCTGTGATGGTCTAAACTCTATAAAAGGAGGGCATTGCTCTTTCTTTGGATCACCAAACTTGCTTCTCTTACAATATACAAACACCATCATGTATGAGATAGTAAGGGTTTTGTAAACCAAGTTAGAATACGAGTTACGACAATGACACCAACTTAAGGAGTAAAGAAATCAAATAGCAATGATTGAAGATTAGTATTCTCATCTAGTAATGCTTCCACCTAAAATATTGATCTAAACATGTTTCTTGTTATTAATATGTTTAGATTGCTTTAGAATTTTACTACATTTGATATCAGAGTTAGGTTTTACCTCTGCCTTGTTTGTTCATCTTATTTGTTATGAGTTTGAATTTTTTACAATTTGGGCATTATGTTTTTGACCCTTTTAATTCAAACTAAAACTGAAAATACGAATGGAATGATGTTTCAATGTTTTAATGTGATTTAAAATTCAAGTTTGAAGTTAAAATGCTTGAAAATTGTTGAATTTTACATTCTGGTTTGCAGGTTAGAATTAGGTCAAAGTGACTTGACCTAAGGTTGAAGAACATGAAAAATGCAGGTTGTATTCGTCATTTTGTGTGCTTATGCAGATAGTCACCAAGCTATAACACTCTTTCTGTATGTTATAGTGTTTCACATATTTATATTGGTAGTTGTTGGTTTGGGTTTAGGGTTTATGACTTTAGCCATAGGAAATTTGTAATCAATTATATGTAATGTGATGAGATCTACCAACATAATTTTTTTCATATTTTAATTAGGATGAAATATCAAAATTATATTGCTTAATCTACCCACATGAATTAAGAAAAGGAACATGATTTGATGGTTTTATCATAAGATTATATGATGAGTCTAAAGGAGTAGGACTTTAGCCCACAGACAAGTTTTATGTCATATATTCATGGATTAAGGCATGTTAGCATTGGCATAACATGACATTTAGTCTCAAATTATGATGATGAGCATATGTTTTTGAAATTTGCAATTTCTCAATCTGTGAATATTTTTGATATCAAGTGTGGTCTTCCTAAATTAAGGGGTGATAACTATAAGGTTTGGAAGGAGATAATTCTTCTTCATTTGGGTTGGATAGACATTGGTTATGCTATCTGGAATGAAGAACCATGAGCTATTACTGAGACCAACACTCCAAATGCAGTTGATCATTATGAAAGGTGCACTACCACAAAAATGAGCTTCAATGACACTAGTTCAACGACGGTTCAACCAAAATCAATGTCATGAAAAATACGGTGGCATTTTTGTAAATATGGTAACTTTTAACGATGATTTTCTCAAAAATGTTTTGAAAACGCATTACGACATCGATTTCTTCAAGAATCGACGTTGAAAGAAATAATTCAACATCATTTTTCAAAAACCGTCTTTAAAAAGGATAAGTTTTTCTTTTTCATTCTTGTGCCCTCTTATTGCCTCTCTCACGATGCTCTTCACCTTCTTACTTATGTCGTTGGAGTTGTGTCTCGTGCTCTTCTTTCGTCCACCATTATTGTCAAAGTTGTATCTCGCGTCGCCACAGTCGGTCACTCGAAGCTCTTTCACTCTCTGCAAAAGTAAGAACACCCTCCAAAGCTGCAAATTTCACCTTCCCTCTCTTAAGCCCTTTCTCTGAGAACCCGTCTCCCAAAGCTCCATGAACCTCTCTTCTTACTCTGTGAAGCTTCGTCATTTCCATTGTTTGTGAAGCTTTGTTGTTGCCACCATTAGTGAACCTTCATCTCCATTTATGACAAAGGTACGAACCTCTATCCCTAAACTTATATGAACCCATGCCAATTTCATTTCCTAAACTTTCTCCCTCTTACCCTTATCCTCATCCTCCAGATGCATATCTTGATTTGAGCAGATAGAGGAACCCTTCCACTGAGTAGTGCAACCACCATGAACCCCAGCCACCATGAATTGTGGTCTGGTTCATCGAAAATGGTGTTGTTGTTGACACCACTGCATCCCTCTTGTTCCTCCCTACTAGAAACCTCGTCCTCGTTAACGATTTGGGTTCCACCTTGTGGGACTCTATAACTTCCAACATGGGTGTCTCCTTCGCCACCCTTCATGACAATGAAAACTTGATTCTCTCCAATGTCACCGATTTTGTGTGCTCGAGCTTCGACAAGCCTACTAACACTATTATTTTGTTTCATAACTTCACCATTGGTATGATTTTAGGTTATGGGTTGTTGTCGTTTTCCCTTCTTAGTTCAGGGAACCTTACTCTCAAGTGGAGTGATAGTGTGCCTTACCAAGATCAAGGCTTGAACTCTTCCATGAGTTGGGTGAATTTGAGTTCACTTGTTTTGGGGTTTGAACCAAATGTGGTGTTGTAGTTTTCTGATTCCAATTTAAGTGCCCCTGTGGTGGTTGCTTATAGCAGTGAATATGGTGAAGGGAGTGATGTGTTGAGGGTTTATAGCTCTAAGAGGGGTAGTGGGGTCGTGAGTTCAACATGGGTTATTGTTAAGGATCGGCGTGAGGTGTTTGGTTACTGTGGGAATATTGGTGTTTGTAGTTACAATGATTCGTTGCTTAGTAATTTAATTGGTTTCTGTATTTTATTAGTAACAATTTAGTTCTTAATTTCCTACTTTGTCAACTACAATATTCTTTACTAATCTTTCAAGAAGGCTTAGTCTCTTGATATGTCTACTTGTTAGGAAATATTACCTGTCAGTAATGGTTACTTTAATTAACATTCTATGATACACAGGTTGTCCACACTAGTGTGGACCTTGAACATGCTATTGATGTTTGTCTGGGTTCCTTTTTCAAGGTAATGGTCACAAATGGTAAGGATCCTATATTTTTCATCTTGTTCTATTTCTTATAGACATACATTAAGTTTGTAACAAACAAAATGTTGACTTTTTCCTGGCTTTTCAGGATGACAACATTACAAATGCAATTAAGCATAGTTTTGCATCTGGTTTGTCATTAAAATTGAAAGTAATGCAATTTTTTATTGGAATTTGAAGTGGACTTGTCTTTTGAAGATCTTTATCATGTAGATATCAATATTGTGGTTAAAAAATGAGAAGTATACATGATTGTGCTTGTTTATAATCTAATCTTCTCTGTGTTTATAATTATTCAATTGTACTAGTGGAAGGTACTTCATTCATGCTATCAACATGCTGAATAATATGAATTTTGTGAAATAACATTTTCTCACACTAATGGAAGTCGGTTTGCTTAATATTTGATGCAATATATGGCTATTACACGTGACTGTCCTTGAAAATGAAAAATATATATTTCAAAAGTTATGGGAATGACGCATTAAACTTCGCCCTATTATGCTAACATCCTATAGAAGATAGAAAGATCTAATTTTCCTTGATATTTCTTTGGATTTCGCTATTAGAACAACTGTGGAAGATGTTGTGATAAACAAGTTTATAAGAACCCTCGTCTAATGACTGAGAGTAGGTTATCGTCCAATAATGTATAAAACTTATTTCCAGTGAAAACCTTGTATGCAGAATGTGTCAATAATAGACTTTGAAATACTTTGATAAGCTAAAGAAAAACATTAAAAATACTTTGTTTTATATTGGTTCACTCAACCTAAGTTACGTCCAGTTCTCCTTTACCAACCAGTAAAGGGTTCTTTTTTGTTACTCCTGACTTATAAGTATTCTCAAGGGCACTATTGGCACAACCCTTAGACTCTTCCTGATCTATGAACATCCAAGTATTTTTTTCTCACTAAGTCACTCTTGACTTTCACAAACAAAAGTTTGATACAGAATCAAAGATTCTTTACAACACTCAATCAAGTGAGTTTACAATGAAGTTTCTAATCTCTTAGTAGTACTTTGTATATTACAAAGGATGAACTCTCTTAAGCTCAATGTATTTCTCAACACACTTTTCTTTTCTCTCTTAATTTTTGATTCACCAATCTTGTTTTTCGTGTACATTCATCAAATGTTCTTCAATCCTTGATGTCGTATTTATAGATAGAGAAATGCTCGTAATTGTGGAGAGAATCTTTGAGATTGAATGACATGATTGTTGAGAAGATTGATCTTTTTCCTAAATTAAGCGGATACTATGCATTTTTTTTGTCATATAAGATCATGACTTTCCATATCTGTCATTCACAACTCAATATGACCGTTAGACATATAAAAGGAAATATAAGATCGATTCGCAGATTCATTCTTTTTAAAACAAAATCATATAAACTTGTATAAATGAATAATTCAAATAACATGCTCAATTTAACTAGTGTTTGGATGGACTGGACAAGAACTTATTGCTTCCAGTAGATGAGGTATCCACTAATGGATAAGTCTCACCTAATGTTACTTCTAATCATCAACTTGTTGTCTTACATGAAACAGAATGGTTACCATAAATTTAATTCTTTATTTTCATCAAAACCGTAAGAGATTTTTGGGTCATCTAGTGATGAATCATCCAGTGTCTAACAATTTTTTCAAAGGACTTTAACTAATCCTCCCCCCACCACTCTAATTAACAACATGAACTATTGTCCTTGTTTTCTTTGATGATTGAAAGCCTATGCTTATGAATTGTCAATAACAAAGATTACATTTATTGCACAAAGGTATATGTTTTACCTTGAAACTTCTTTAACTTTCTCTTATTGAATTTGCGATAAGCTAAAGTCTATTTGTGGTTGTACTTCACCTTTATGCACTGCACGGTTAATGATTCCTAATATTTGTTGGCATCATCCTGCCTTTTGAAGGATTGGTGTTGCATCTGTGAATCATATAAATTGGGTAATAGTTAGTAGGCATTACATACAAAGACTATACTTTATCGGTTGTAGTTAGTACTTGCTAAAACTCGCAACATTACCAAAAAAATGATTCAACCAAGTACTGTAAGAAAATAAAACTATTTGGTTGAATTAAGTGATGGATGAACATGACATGCTTTGATCACCTTGCGTTTAAACTTTTAATTTTATCATTTTTTTGATTTCCATGTGCATTAATATGTGAGATTATGTTGATTCTTTTGTTCATGGTAAATCAGAATTTAAGTTGGCCAGGGTTTGCTGCTAGCTCACAAGTACACACACACACAGGTATATATATATATATATATATATATATATATATATATATCTTGGGCTATTTGACAATGAATTATAATCCATGGTTTTAATTTTTTACACTAAATATAAGCTTGAGCTTTTGAACAAGAAAATTTCATCTTTTGATAACTTGACCATGAGGAACTTTTGAACAAGAGAGTTGGATAACGTGAGAACTAAGAATTAGCGTAAGAAAATTTAAGAGACTGGTATAAATGTAGTTGTTCTATTTTTTCTTGTGTTTATGTTATGCTGGAATCGATTTTATTAAATTACTTACTATTATAAATTTTCTTTTATTCTTAACAGAGTTTAATTTGTATGCATTGTTTCTGTCAACCAATTAGAAATCACACTTCCTTGCCAATTGTTAATTCAACTAGACTATTTTCTAAATTAGGGTATGTATGTGAGGATCATGTTTTGTTTCTTAGGTCACTAGGGCAGCTGACAACACTAGATATCTCTGCATTCATTAGAGTAAAGACAAATGAGGAAGTTGAAGAAAGAGCAAAAAGAGTTGCTTCAGCAGCACGAAGATGGAGGGAATACTTAAGGAGGGGTGTTGATAAGCCTCCCACATTTAAACTTCCAAGCAAGGACAAGTGAACAAACAATACTTCATTTACCTTCTATATCATTTTGTCCGATGTAATTAAATCATTTATAGCCTCTTAAGTTAAACCATGATTGTATATGCAACAACTCTTATTAAGGTAAATTTTTAGAAATAGATGAAGTATAGTAAAACTTTGGAAAATATAAGAAAGCTTGTTTATAATTATGGTTGTAGTGTGCTTCATATTATCAATGCTTAATTCTTGGGGAAATTTCAAAGAACTTTGTTGATTAATTTAAGCACATATTTTTATTTTTTTAAATAATAGTTTGGTCTTGAATCCTGGTAGCAGAATATTCTCTTACGTGTATCTTCTTTACACAAATAATTTCAAATGAGTTTTCTCTTAAATTCTCTTTGAAAATTCACTAATGCAACCCATTAGACGAACATGGAATATGTTAGATAAAATAACAAAAATGATTATTAAAAAAAATAAAAACTACATTGGTTCCAAAAAAACCATTATAGAAAATGAAATTTCTATGACGGTTTTCAGGAAAATCGACATAAAAGTACACATAAAAAGGCTTTTATTGTAAAAATACAACATATTCCATGATGGTTTTAAAATCTTTGTGGAAAGCAAACCACAATCTACGACGGTGGATTCCATGACGGTTAAAAATCATCATGGAATCCCTTATTTGTAGTAGGTGGGAGAGGTCTAATTGCCTCTTGTAACATTCATAAAGACCAACATTTCTATTGGTATCCAAGGTTATGCTGACCAACATGATAATGTTAGGGATTTATTAAAGGCTATTGACGAGCAATTTACTACATCTGATAAATCCTTTACTAGTACCCTTATAATGCGGTTTTCATCCATGAAGTTCACTGGGATAAAAGAAGTGCATGATCATATAATACACAAAGGGATATATTGGCTCAACTGAAAGCCTTGGAGGTTACCATGTCAGATTCTTCCTATACTTATATTTGTGCACCCTACCTCATTAGTGTATATTTTTGCTGGGTTAAAACAATGTGTTGTGAATGAAGATTCTTCTATGTTGTGGCACCAGAGATTAGGACACATCTTCGTTGAGAGATTTAAACGGTTAGTAAATGATGGGTACTTAGTACTTTGGATTTTGCTGATTTTGAGACTTGTATGGATTGCATTAAGGGTAAACAAACTAACATGTTTAAAAGGGGTGCAAAGAAAAAGTTCAAATCTATTAGAGATCATTCATACAAATATTTGTTGTGCAGACATGAATGCAAGTAGTTTGAGATACTTTATCACCTTCATAGATGATTACACACGATATATGTATCTCTATTTACTTTATTCTAACGATGAAGCTTTGGATGCCTTTAAGGTTTTTAATGATGAAGTAGAGAAACAATGTGGGAAACAAATTAAAATTGTGAGATCAGAAAGAGGTGGAAAATGCCATGGTAGATACATCGAGAATAGACAAGCACCTGGTCCATTTCTAGAATTTCTTGAAAATGACTTGATTAGTAGGAGTGATTGATGAGTCACTATTTATCACTATTTACTCATCTTTCTGTACTCATTTTAATCCCTAACTTGTGCTTAATTGTTTATATTTTGCATTGTTTCTCATTTAGGATTTAATTAGACCAATAATTCGAATTTTAATTAATTTGGATTATTTTAAGTTAATTATTTCTAATTTGATTTTTCAGGACAGATTAATAATTAATTG
>PYAF01003792.1:256131-270758 GCA_007407185.1 Glycine tomentella
ATCTTCGCTTAGTTGATTAATCTGGACTGATAAGGATTAAGCAGGACAGATTATCTTTCGTGAACCGAGGAAATTAGAGGCGCAATCTGTTCTAAGGGTCTGACTTGTTTTTAATTACTGCAGTTAATTGTTAATTCTGTTTAATTTAGTTTTCACATTCTGTTTAATTTAGAATTCTCGCATTCTGCCAAATACCCCCAACACGTTTTCAATCCCTTAAACATTGACAATTGATCCTTGAGAGACAACCTAGGAGTCACTTTCCTAGTACTACATTTTAAAATCAAATTAATTTGGTTGCGTACGACCGCGATCAGTGATCGATTTCAATACATTGCTTTTGAAAAGGATCATTATGAGACTCAACCCTTTAGATCAAATGACAAACTGGTAGTCATTCAAGCCCCTCAATTTCAAGCGGGTGTTAGACAACTAGTTATTGAAATTCCATAAGTTGTTGAAGATGATCATGTAGATAAAGTTCTTGATGAGGAACAAGTTCCTCAACAAGATAATGAGGCAACATTAAGAAGATCTACTAGAGTTAAAAGATAAAAAATTCCTAGTGATTATGAAGTGTGTTTACAAGAATCAAACTACAATATTGGAGTCGAAAATGATCCCGAAACGTTTTCACAAGCCATGAGTTCTAAGGAATCGAATTTGTAGTACAATGCCATGAAAATGAGATAGATTCTATGGTGTCCAACTAAGTTTGGGTTCTTGTTTAGTTGCTTGATGGTGCAAAAGCCAACGAATGTAGATGAGTCTTTAGAACAAAGAAAGACCCATAAGGAAACATTGAGAGACATAAGACAAGGCTTATTGCCAAAGAGTTCACTCAAAGAGAATGAATCGATTACAAGGAGACCTTTTCTCCCGTATCTAAGAAAGATTCTTTTGAGTAACTATGGCATTAGTATCTCATTTCGACTTAGTTACATCAGATGGATGTGAAAATAGTGCTCCTCAATTGTGATCTAGAGGAAGAGGTTTACATGAAACAACTTGAAGGATTCTTCTCTAGTGATGGTGAACACTTAGCTTGCAAGCTTGACAATCCATTTATGGATTGAAACAAGCTTCCCGTCAGTGGTATTTAACACTTCATAAGGTTATCTCTTCATTTGATTTTGAAGAGAACATTATAGATCAATGTATACTAGAACATTAATCGGGGTAAAATATGTTTTCTTATTTTGTACGTGGATTATATTTTGCCTGCAATTAATGGTAATGGTATGCTATATGAGGTGAAACAGTTTCTATCAAAGAACTTTGATATGAAGGATATGGGTGAGACATCTTATGTCCTAGGCATTAAGATCCATAGAGAAAGATCTTGGGGCATTTTGAGTTTGTCTCGAGACATATATCAACATAGTTTTAGAGAGGTTTAACATGCAAGATTGTTCACAGAGTGTAGCTCCCATTGTTAAGGGTGATTACTTGATAAATAACTTTGAATGGGAACACATGAAGAATATTTTGTATACTTTAGCTATAGGAAGTCTTATATATGCTCAGGTTTACACCGTATCAGACCTAACATTGCATTTGGAGTTGGAGATTTAGGAAGATATTAGAGTGATCCAAGTGTTGACCACTGGAAAGCTGCATAGAAAGTAATGAGACAAGTTTAAGGAACAAAAGATTACATGCTCATGTACAGATGAACTAATGATTTGGAAGTGATAGGCTACTCTGATTCAGACAACGCTACTAGGAAATTGATAAGTGCCACATTTTAGTAAAAGTAGAATTCAAATATGGCACTTATCCGTTATTTTAATTGAATTATTCACAAGTTAACCCTAGAAACCTAGTTAATTGAAGGTTATATTAAGCTAAGTTATGCTTTTGTGTTTTGAAAAGATTTCGTCCAATCAAATGTTTAATTTTGCTAGGTTTAAAGGTTATAGAAGAATCAAGCTGCGAAAACCAAGAGTTCGGAGTGAACTAAGCAAAGAATGAAGTCTCAAACAGCATTCCAGGCCCAACAAGCACCAAGGTCCAAAGAATCCTCAAGACTAAGATTCTAACTCGCCCAGGCGACCAGTTTATGCCTATTTTGCTCGTCTGGGCGAGCAAGAAGTTCCAAGACAGCCTCCTAACTCGCCCAGGCGCCCATGTTGTGAAGAAATTGGTGGCCTGGGTGACCAAAGCACCTAGGACCCCAAAATCTATAAATAGGGACGAAATTTGAAGGCCAGAGCATGCTTTTGATTGCTTTTATCTCCCAAAATCACCTGCTTGTTCATATTTAAGTTGTTTGTTGTTCTTAAGTGAGTGTAGAACTTAGGGAAGTGAGGTAGAGTAAATTGTATAAGGAGATTCTGCCGAAAAGAGGATCGATGACGAGCTTACTCAGTGGTTCTCTCGAGGAGGTTCTGCCGATGTTCGCTTAAGCTTTCCTAAGGATTGGACGTACTCTTCTTATCCCTATGCTCTTTTAATTATTTATGCATTGTTCTATTCCTTATTGGTGATTTTATTCTACGCTTACCGCTTGATTCTAATTAATCGTTAGTTTCATGAACTTAATCCTAAAGGCGACTGGAAAGTAAATTTAGGATTTGAACTGAATTAAATCACTCACTACGTTACGTTGCTAGGAATAGGACTTAATGTTTTGATCGCACAAAACACGTGATTAGAAGCTTAATGCTAGGGTGTTTAATTAAATATGCGAGGAATCGAAATTTAGTAAAATATCCTTAGGACTTAATGGCGAGGAATCGAATTAAGTTTACATAAACGTGTGCGTCAATAAGAATAGAACATGCATAGGTAAAAATAATTAAAGGGATAAGCAAGACGAAATCCAATCCTACACTTCCTTGACTTGTATTTGTTTATTTTCCGTAATCGTTTATTGTCCGCAACTTTTACTTTTACTTTACGCACAAAACCAACATATGAATCTCCGTTCTATCATCTGTATATAAACTACTAAACTGGTAACAATTTAAACCAACCGACATAAACTCAAATCCCTGTGGAGACGAACTTTTACAAATTTGTAAACTTGCAACGATAAAATGGTGCACTTGCCGTGAAAAATCCTAACAAGTTTCTGGCGCCGTTGCCGGGGATTTGATTTGTTAACTTTAGTTGTTTAAATTTCACTTTAGTAGAATTTTCTTGTTCTTTATTTCCTATTTGTGTATATACATTTCCTTGTTATTTTTAAAACCTCAGTGCTTAACAGAATCTTGTAGTTTTTTTTTTCCTTTGACTTTATGCGAGATAAGTCTGCAGATAAACAGTTTGATCCAGAAATCTCCAAAACCGAAAGGAAAATCAGAAAGAAAAAGAAACAAGAATCTGACAAGCATTCTGAGGGGACTTCGTCTATTGACCCTCCTTCACCAGAGATAAAAGACAACATGGCTAATCGTGGTGGAGAAGAAAAATAGACTAGTAAGGAGGACTCTTGCTGACTATGCTTATCAACAAGGTCCCAAGCACTACAATAACATAGTCATCCCTCCTTTCAACAACAAGGTTGTGGAGCTGAAGCCAACACTACTCAGTCTCATTGGCTCACATCCATTTGCTGGGCTAGACCATGAAGATCCTTACACGCATTTATCTACATTCATGGAGCTATGCAGTACAATGGGAGCATCGAACGAAGATGCTGAAGCTGTTTACCTCAGAGCTTTTCCTTTTTCTTTGACAGGTAAAGCGAAAACATGGCTTCAATCACAACTGAATTATAGCACATGGGATGATTTGGAGGAGAAATTCATCGCCAGATTCTTCCCTCCCTCAAGATTCATCAGTGCAAAGTCCGCTATTGCCACTTTCTCTCAAGGTGTGGATGAACCATTATGTGAGACATGGAAAAGATTCAAGTCACTACTAAGGAGATGCCTGAATCACAATTTTGATGATGCCGCACAATTACACATCTTTTATAGTGGTTTGAGGCCTCAGACCAAGATGATCCTTGACGCTTCAGCCAAAGGAACCGTGATGTCTAAAAGCCCCGAGGAAGCCATAGTGATCATTGATTCCATAGCAGCAAGTGACTATCAATCTCACCATGATAGGTCACCCATTCAGAGGAAAGGTGTACTAGAGCTTGACACTCAAAGTGCCATCTTGGCTCAAAACAAGCTCTTGACCCAACAATTAGAGGCCTTAACAAAACAAATAGGCCAAATTCCTCAACTTCAGCAAGGAAGCTCACAGAAATCTCATTCAGCCCATCAAGTTCAAAATTTGAGATATGATTTTTGTGGAGGAGACCATCAGAATGGCCATTGCACAGCACCTGGTGATTGTTCACAAGAAGAGGAAGCACATTACATGCAAAATCAAGCAAGACCTCAACCAAATTATCAAGGGAATTACCAAAGATATCGCAGTGGTCCAGGTTCTAATCAACCTTACAATTGGAGGCAAAATAATAATGCTTATGTTCCTACTAACCCTCCTTTTGTAGGTCCTCCTAACAATTCCTTTGCTAGTTCTTCTAATTCTTTTTCAGGTCCTTCAATTAGAAATCCACCACAGCAAGCTCAGTCCGATAGATTGACAAAGATGGAAGACACCCTTACACAATTTTTGCAAATGTCCATCACCAATCAAAAGAACACTGAAGCTTCTATCAAGAATTTAGAAGTACGAGTGGGGCAGCTTGCCAAGCAGTTAGCTGACAATGAAGGTGGATCTTTCTTAGCAAATACCCAAATCAATCCCAAAGAGCAGTGTAAAGCAATTATTACTAGAAGAGGAACTGTAGTGGGTAGGAATGAGGAAGAAAAGAAAAATGAAGGAAAGATAGAAAAAATGATGAAGTGGAAAAAGAAAATGAAAATGAAAAAGAAAAAGATGAGGAAGAAACTAATGAAAAAATTGAGAGAAAAGTGACAAGTGAGGATAAAAAGAAAAAGAGTGACAAAGGCAAAACAGCCTTAACCCCACCACCAATCCAATACATGCCATATCCACATGCTCCATCTAAGAAGTCAAAGGAAAGGGAATACAAACGTTTCCTTGACATCTTCAAGCAGTTACAAATAAATATCCCTTTTGCTGAGGCATTGGAGCAGATGCCAACATACGCCAAGTTTATGAAGGATCTCCTTACCAAGAAAAGAAGATATACCGATGAAGAGACCATAGAGCTGGATGCAGGATGCAGTGCCATCATCCAAAAGACTCTCCCAGAAAAGTCTAGAGATCCAGGTAGCTCTACAATTCCTGTTATTATTGGTAATTTATCTGTGGGAAGATCTCTTCTTGACTTAGGTTGTAAGGACCCTCATTCTTGGCACGTAAACCCGCGCGACCACGCGGGGATTCACATGAGAAAACCCTGTTAAGGGTGCCGCGCGGATGGCGCCAGGGCTGACGTGGATCGCGCCAGACCCACTGGAAGCTGACGCTAGGGGCGTCAATGTGGTGCCAGGGGCGCCAGAGGTTTTCCAGCCAGTGCGAGTCTCGCCAGAGGTCGCGCGGTTAGCGCGGGAAGTGGCCTGGAAAACCCATTTTCTCTGGATAGCGCCATTTGTTTAGGAGTTGACGCTGATAGCGTCAAGGATCACGCTGATAGCGCCAGAAGTGCCCTAGAAAATCATTTTTTTCTGGATTTTCACGCTGATGGCGCCAGAGGTGGCGCGGGTGGCGCCACAGGTCTCGAGAAGTTGGCGCTGATGGCGCGGGGTTGGCGCTGTTAGCGTCGGACCACCGACATTGTGGCGCGAATCGTGCCAGACCTCGGGCAGGCTGAGTATATAAGAGTCAAACGCGATTTTTGAAAGAAAAGTCAGCTCTTTCTTCTTCCCCACGATCCAGCCTCCATTAGAGCTTGTTCCAAGCTTTATAGGACCCTATATACTAGCCTAAACACCTCCTTAAGACCTTTAATCTTGAGAGAAACCCTTGTGAAGCTTTAATCCTTTATTTCATGCTCTTGGAACCCATTTTGAGTGAGAAGTGGGTTCTCAAGTGAGAAACCTCAGAGAACTTGAGAGTGGTCGAGACTCAAGGCTTGGAAAAGACAATAGAGCTTGAGGAAGTTGTCCTGAGATCTTCTGAGTCGTCTCTGAGGTAAGATATTCAAGTTTCTCCGTTTAATTTTGATCCTGGGGGTGTTTGTGAATAGTGACCCATATGAGCTGGGGCTAGAATTAGTCCAGGGTCCTGTTGAGAAACTTGTTCAGAGCGATGAATAGATGAAGGATTAGCTTTCAGTTTTTGATTTAGATGACTTTGAATCTTGGCTCTGTATATGCCTGTGTGACTTGTGTAGAGTCACTTGTTGATAGCTCTCTGATAGACTAGAGCCTTGATTATATGATGTTCTGAGCCGAGAGGCTAGTAGAGCCGAGCTTTGAGTGGAGCTCAGTCGTTCTGATGACGATTGAGCTGTGGGGCTGAGGGAAAGCTTGGGATATGTATATATGTAGTGAGTCTGGGATGACTCAGATGGCTTGTATTCAGCCTTGATTGACCTTGAGTGGTTTTAGAGCAGCCTAGTGTAGGCTGAGTTTGATTGAACCCTAGGATAGGGGAATTCTGATATAATATGTTCTGTGAATTGTATGCCTGAGGGCTTATTTCGATATGAGTTGTGCATGTGCCTTGATTAGGCTTTGATTCTGAGACTGTTTGTGGCGGGAGCCACAGACCTGGGAAGGAACTGCTGACTGAGACCTTACCAGGTAAGTCCAGTGTTTCTGGGGGATGAATTCCCATTTTGGTTGCACACCACACTCCTGGGGAGTGTTGGTCATGATTCATACTGCATGCATTGGCTATGGCATTGTTATGTTACTTGTATATGCTTCTGTATTTGATATATGCTTGTTGTGATTGAGATATCTGTTGGCCAATAGATGAATACCGGCATTGAGGAGCTCTGCCGTGTATTCAAGGTGTTGAGGAGCTCCGCCCATTGGCCAATACATGACTACCGACATTGAGGAGCTCTGTCGGGTATTCTGGGCGTTGAGGAGCTCCGCCCATGGCATTGAGGAGCTCTGCCATATATTGACAGGTACTGACGTTGAGGAGCTCCGCTATGTATTATATGTGATCTGTATGTATGTGATGAATCTGTGAGCCAGGGTGGGAATGATTTCCCAAGGACTCTGAGCTTACTGAGATATGTTATCTCACCCCGTGTGAGCTTACTGAGAATGTTTTAGAGTGGATGTTCTCGATGAAGTTATTGCTGACTCTAGAAGATTCCTTCACAAGAAAGATGGCTTAGAGAAAGCATTGATTGAAACTCAAGAAGAAGATGAAGATGATGACACCTCAAAGTATCTTCATCAATTAAATTCATGCAAAGAAGTACTTGTTCATCAAAACTTCTTTGAAGAACTAAAAGAAGAAAAAAAGGAAGAAGAACCAAAGCTAGAACTTAAGGTACTTCCTTCACATTTAAAATATGTTTTTCTTGCAGGAAATTCTCAGAAACCAGTAATCATCACTGCAAATCTTTCTGAGGATGAAGAAAAGAAATTGGTGGACGTCTTACAACAAAACAGTAAGGCTATTGGTTGGACCTTGTTAGACTTAACAGGTATCAGTCCTTCATACTGCATGCATAAAATTTTAATGGAAAAATACTATAAACCTGTTGCACAACCACAAAGACGTCTGAATCCAACCATGAAGGAGGTAGTGAGAAAAGAGGTAGTAAAGCTGTTAGAAGCAAGAATGATATACCCTATATCAGATAGTCAATGGGTGAGCCCCGTTCAAGTGGTGCCTAAAAAGGGTGGCATGACAGTAATAAAGAACGATAAAGATGAGCTGATTCCAACACGCACTGTCACTGGTTGGAGAATGTGCATTGACTATAGGAAGCTCAACAACGCCACCCGGAAGGATCATTTTCCATTGCCCTTAATGGACCAAATGCTAGAGAGGCTAGCAGGTAAGAAATACTATTATTTTCTTGATGGTTACTCTGGATATAACCAAATCTGTGTTGATCCACAAGACCAAGAGAAAACAGCATTCACATGCCCTTTCGGTATTTTTGCATATAGGAAGATGCCCTTTGGTTTATGCAATGCTCCCGCCACTTTCCAACGGTGCATGGCCTGGGGACAGGCCAATTTTTCAGGAGGAGGTGGGAGGCTCCATAGCTCAGCAGGACCCTATAGCTGAAGACCCTGCAGCTACAGCAGCAGCAAAAGGAGGAGAGGCTGCGGATGATTTGGAGCAAGACCTGGCAGCATATCTTACGGACCTGCAAAATCTGTGACACTCTTTTTTTGATTTATTTATCGCTTTCTTTATGGCTTTCTACATACTTACTTATTTTGGTTTACTCTGTTTATTTTGGTTTACTTTGTTTATGTTGGTTTACTCTGTTTATGCACTATCATGATTACTTTTTGATGCACATGGGTAGTGATGGTTGAATTACAGTAATTATATTACTATTTTGATAACTATTTCGTATATAGCTTATGATTAAGCAATGCATATTTAGGTAAAACTTTTTTTTGGAAAGCATAACATAGTATTTTTGCGTCTAAACAAAGTTTTGTAAATAAAAATAGTAATTTAGGACAAATTTTTTTGGTAAAAATGAAAAATCTTTTTGATATATATTATGTTTTGAAAAGAATCAACTGAAAATTGTTTTGAAACTTCTTTTAAGGATTAGAACAAACAAATATAAAGTTTTTGTAGGAAAATCTTGAGAAATGAAAAACAAATAAATGGTTTCTTCAGAAAAATCAAAACAAGGTCAAAGTCTTTTTACATGGAAATTGATAAATAACTTCAGTGGGAAACAAATGATTTGATTGAAAACATGAAACAGACCTTAAAGCCCAAGTGAGTGTGTGCATCGACATAGATATTATACACAGAGAAATCTCATTGATATGATTTATAGTAATTTTGCATGAATTTTTAATTGTCATAAGCATATGATTCATGGATATGATTTAGGCCATCTTTCTTTTTAAACATGTTACAAGCCACTAGCCAAAAAGCTATCCCAAAATATATTAAATGATTTATCCTTTGCAACCCCCTTTGAGCCTTAACAGTTGATATTTTATTGAAACCCTAGCCTAGGATAGGAATTCCATACCTTACCTAAGGTTAGGAGAGCAAGAAGGGAATGAGTTATGATGGACAATTTCTTTTGGGTAGTTCATGTTATGAAAAGGATTTCTTAAAAGGGGATTTTGTGTAAAATAAAAAGAAAAGAAAAAGAAAGAAAAAGAAAAGGAAGAAAATAAAATTCCTTGTGATAAAAGTTGGGTGAAAAAGAAAATGATGAAAAAAGACATCTTGGAAAAAGAGAAAAGATAAGGAGATAATGATCTAAATGTTTCTATTCTATTTTTGCTCTCCTAATCCTAAGGTCATTTGAATATCCAGAAAAACCAAGATTTCTTTCTAAGCCAAGCCCAACCATAAAAGACCTAATGATCCATGATAAGTATGTATTATGATTTGATGGGAAATGAATTGCAAAATTTATCTATGACATATCAGTGATGGATGTGAGACTAAACACTTACCTGTGGGAGAATTAAACACTTATTGAGAGGTTTTCCTCTGTTTGAAATCAATCAAATGTTTCCTCTGAGGTCTTTTTGAAATGAAGTGTAAATTTTTCTCTAACCTCATTTTGATTTCATGAAAATCCATCATTTTGTTTTCTCAAAGTATCAAGGTTAACTACTTTTTGAAAAATCTGTTCTGATTAAAAATTAAGTTGATTCTTGTCAAAGCATGATATTTTGACCTTTGCTTGAGGACAAGCAAGATTCTAGGTTGGGGGGAGTTGATAAGTGCCACATTTTAGTAAAAGTAGAATTCAAATATGGCACTTATCCGTTATTTTAATTGAATTATTCACAAGTTAACCCTAGAAACCTAGTTAATTGAAGGTTATATTAAGCTAAGTTATGCTTTTGTGTTTTGAAAAGATTTCGTCCAATCAAATGTTTAATTTTGCTAGGTTTAAAGGTTACGGAAGAATCAAGTTGTGAAAACCAAGAGCTGGGAGTGAACTAAGCAAAGAATGAAGTCTTAAACAACATTCCAGGCCCAACAAGCACCAAGGCCCAAAGAATCCTTCAAGACTAAGATTCTAACTCGCCCAGGCGACCAGTTTATGCCTATTTTTCTCGCCTGGGCGAGCAACAAGTTCTAAGACAGCCTTCTAACTCACCCAGGTGCCCATTTTGTGAAGAAATTGGTGGCTTGGGCGACCAAAGCACCCAGGATCCCAAAATCTATAAATATGGACGAAATTTGAAGGCCAGAGCATGCTTTTGATTGCTTTTATCTCCCAAAATCACCTGCTTGTTCATATTTAAGTTGTTTGTTGTTCTTAAGTGATTGTAGAACTTAGGGAAGTGAGGTAGAGCGAATTGTATAAGGAGATTCTGCCGAAAAGAGGATCGATGAAGAGCTTATTCAATGGTTCTCTCGAGGAGGTTCTGCCGATGTTCGCTTAAGCTTTCCTAAGGATTGGACGTACTCTTCTTATCCCTATGCTCTTTTAATTATTTATGCATTGTTCTATTCCTTATTGGTGATTTTATTCTACGCTTAACACTTGATTCTAATTAATCGTTAGTTTCATGAACTTAACCCTAAAGGCGACTGGAAAGTAAATTTAGGATTTGAACTGAATTAAATCACTCACTACGTTACGTTGCTAGGAATAGGACTTAATGTTTTGATCGCACAAAACACGTGATTAGAAGCTTAATGCTAGGGTGTTTAATTAAATATGCGAGGAATCAATATTTAGTAAATATCCTTAGGACTTAATTGCGAGGAATCAAATTAAGTTTACATAAACATGTGCGTCAATAAGAATAGAACATGCATAGGTAAAAACAATTAAAGGGATAAGCAAGACGAAATCCAATCCTACACTTCCTTGACTTGTATTTGTTTATTTTCCGTAATCGTTTATTTTTCGCAACTTTTACTTTTTACTTTACGCACAAAACCAACATATGAGTCTTCGTTTTATCATCTGTATATAAACTACTAAACTGGTAACAATTTAAACCAACTGACATAAACTCAAATCCCTGTGGAGATGAACTTTTACAAATTTGTAAACTTGTAACGATAAAACGGTGCGCCTGCCGTGAAAAATCCTAACAGAAATAAACTTTTTGGTTCCATTTTTATGCTAGCTGGTAGAGCTATATCTTAGAGAAGTGCAAAATAGATTTTGACTACTACTTCCATTATGAAGGCTGAATTTATTTCTTGTTTTGAGGCTACCTCACATGGTGTTTGGTTAAAGAATTTCATATATGGATTTAGACTTGTAGACTTTATTTTTAGGCCATTGAAGTTTTACTTCCTGTGATATTTATGGCTAAAAATAACAAGAGTAAAAGTGAAATTAAGCATATCGATATTAAATATTTAGTCATAAGAGAATGTTTTAAGGAAAAGAAAGTGATCCTAGAATACATTAGTAGAGAGTTGATGATTATTGATCCTTTAATTAAATGTATGTCACTAAAGAATTTTAAGGATTATGAAGTACGTATAGAGCTTGTTTCCATAATGTAATATTCATTATTCGAACATTTACGTATAGCATCAATGTAACATTTAACAAATCCTGGTGCGGGTGACTGCCAAGAATGAAGCTGATCTTGCTGTGCAGAGATGGTGTAGTATGATGTCATCACAATAAATACTTCTTCAATTTTTGATTTTTTTTTTTAAATTGCATATGTACAATATACAATTCTAGTCTAAATATACGTCAGGATATAACTAATTAAATTGCACAGTATATGTGTATTAATTTATTCATGCTTAAATAAATTGTATTCCATGTAATATACTTCGTTTAGGCTATTTTCAAAAGAATTATTTATTTGTTTATATCTTTTATTTTAGTTTTGACGTAGGCACGTAGCACCTAGCTCATTCATTTCATTTTTTTAATAAACTCATTCACTTCATTGTTTCCGTTCATATATATAATTTTTTTTATGTAGATTTCTCTTTTATATGAAGCTTTGAAATTAATTCATGTTATTTAGGCAACATCAAGGCTTTCAATATTATTAGTCGCCTCAATACTTAATTGGCAACCCGACATGAAGGATTAAATGAGAAAAAAAAAAAAATTGAACCACATATACAATATAGAGAATAAAAACTAGTGTGTTGTCCCATGCGATGCATGGGTGAATATTTTGGTAAGAAAAGTAAATTTTTTAATATGGATCTAATATATATATATATATATATATATATATATATATATATATATATATAAATTACATATGTATAACATATAAAAATAATCACTACAAAAATGTTTGTTATTACGGTGGGTTAAAATCTAACTGTTATCTAAAAAACTAACTGTATAATAATCACTATAGTTATTTTGCATCTCTCTTTATCTTTTTTATATTGAGCTAATTTTTTTAAATAACTTTTTAGTCCTCCTAAAATAGAGTTTTTTTTTTATATTATTTCATCTCCCTCTCTTCCACATCGTTTTTTACTCGCTTGCAAGAATCAAATGCTTCCAAAACAGTTTAACCACAAGATTTCATTACAGATTATAATAGTGGCCGACCCAGGAAATTGTTTTTATGTTCGCACATTTAGTGTCCCCAAAAAAAAATTTGTAAAGAAAATTTAAATCAACGTTTTATGTAATTACTTTTGTATCAAGATAAAAATAATAGTTTGATCAAACATTAAGTCCTCAAATTTTACCAATTCTCCAAAACAAATATGAGAATATACTCCAGTACATCCATACATCATCGTTCTATTTATAATGGTGAATAAAACAGTCAACATTACCTGTACAGAAGGCGAGCAAAATCACAATAAAGGCCCTCATCTCTAAAATATTAACACGTTTGAGAATGTCAAACTTGACATCAATTGGAAGATATGAAAGTCATTCCCCAATTAAATCCGACAAGCGAGCAGAAGATATGAAGCAAAAAAATTAACTAACACAATAAAAAAGACTAGATAACAGTAAAAATAATAGAAGCTACAAAGTAAATACCGTGATTACAAAAGCATTCTTCGATTCTTCATTCCTTGAAAATATTGCATTATATCTTCATCATCAATCTTATTAAATATATCACGTTCAACATAAGTTAGCATGCATTCATTAAACCAATCATCACTCATTCGATTGTACAACTTATCCTTAACAAAAGTTATTGCAGAAAAAACTCGCTCAACACTAGTCGTTGCTACCGGTAGGACGAGTGCCAGCTTTATCAACAAATAAACAAATGGATAAACAATATCCTTTCTCTCCTCAACCATCTTCAAAGCAAGGTCAGAAATTCTTTTCAAATTGACAAACTCAGAATCAACTCTTACATTAACAATAAAATTACCGAGACTTGAAGAAAGAAAAGGAATATCTGCATGCTCATTAAACTCCAAAGGATAAAATCTAGCATGCTCATTAGGGCTGGGAATTTGCAATCGCTGGGTTCTAATTGTGGGTTCGTAATAATTTAACAAGCTTCAATGAAAGGTAACTTTCTATACTTATTTATTTGTTATAACTATTTTAATAGCATAAACAGTATAATTGATATTTACATTTTTATTTTTCAGGGATACAATCTTATTTCAAGCATCTAAAATCCACAAATACAGAAACTGAATCCGATCAACCTCAGAGACAAAATGTTTCAATTGTGGAACCACCTCAAGCATCTCAATTTCAAAGTTTTGAACAACCACCTCAAGGAATAGTTAATATAGAAAATCTTGAAGCGGATCCGGGAAAAAGACCTTCAATTTATTCAATGACATCAAATCCTATATAGAGAGAGGATATTCGGAGAGCTTATTTGCTCAAGGGCCAACTCAATCTATAACGCCTCTTTGTGCTCTCTCGGGCTTGATTGATTTTAGATGAAATTTCGTGTTTACTTTGTATTAGAATCATGTTAGTTATGGATTTTGCGGAAATTCTTTTTCACTTTGCTTGCAAATTTTATGATTCATTTGTAACGTAAACGATTCTCCCTCACCGCAGTTCAATTATAATAAATAATTATAGTCCATGATACAGTCCCAATTATACGTTCAAAATAATATACAGACTGTTTGAATTTAATACAAATTACACATCTACAAAATACACACAAAACACAAAATTACAATGCATCAAGCTTCCTTATCCTTTCTTCAAAGATCCTCCACAGCTTGTTTTCCACTGTTTCCCTACTCGCCCAAATAGATTGGGGTCATCACAGGTGTCAACCACAGACACAACTAGGGGTAAGTATATGATAAACATAGTTTGAATAAAACATATATAAACACAGATGAATAAAGCCTTATTTATAACAAGACTACACAACAGATCCAAATATACAGAATATCATACATACCCATCATTTGATGCATGGGATGCATGCTTATCTTTTTATATGATGCATGACTGAGATCCCAGCTTATCATAAAATGGTACCATAATCAACATAGTTTCACCCACTCTAGTGAAACCTCCCTCCACTCTGAGGGGTCATAGTCAAAAATAGTTTCACCCACTCTAGTGAAACCTCCCTCCACTCTGAGGGGTCAAATGCAGATGAACTATGCCATGACTTGTTTTTATTTCTTATTTACTTTTCACCATTTAT
>PYAF01003792.1:270858-287937 GCA_007407185.1 Glycine tomentella
TAAAATTACTAAACTAATTTATTTAGGAAACCTATTCCTCCCATAATAAAGAGAAAACTCCATAGATTATGTCCATGCTTTTCTCATAATTTTCTGATACCTAGGATAGTCTAGATTAAGCTCTTTTTAACCTATCTTCCAATATTCATAAAAATTCTATTTTAGAGTTCTCTACCCTCAACCTTGCTGATGATTTATTGTCTAAAAGTATTTTATCCTATGCTCAGGTTCCCATTAATTTCTAAGGTCATCTTGGTCAGTTTTGACCTAGGGGCATTTTGGTAATTTCACCCCTCACCCTAGGGGTATAATTGTCATTTCTAAAAATGTTCAAGGAAACTCTGTAATTGTTACCCGAAGGGTATTCTAATCATGTTTCAAGCATCCCAGAGTATTTATAAAGTTTCCTTCTTAAGATATCTTGCTAAAATACCTAAGGGCAATTTGGTCATTTCCAAAATGTCCAGGGGTATTTTCGTCATTTCTCTCAAATCTTTCGTACTGTCTTGAATTAAAATTTTACCCCAGTAATTGATTGTACTTCCCAAAATTTTGGGGTGTTACACAATCAATTCTTAAACTATTCCCTCAAACGGAAATGTTTAGAAAAATGCATAGATTCAATCCTAAGTGGTATGAAGAATTTGATTCTTGGTTGGAGTATAGCGTATTACAAGATGCATGTTTTTGCTTGTATTATTATCTATTTGATATGCAGGTTGGAGGTAGTGGTTCGACGAATGAAGCATTTTTTAATATGGAGTTCAAAATTTGGCAGAAGAAGGATAGAATCAAAGTTCATGTTAGGGAGTATAAGAGTGTTCATAATAGATGTTATCAAGCTGGTCAAGATTTGATGAAGCAAAAGCAACATATTGATATTGCCTTTTCAAATATGGAGGATCAACAAAGAATTGATTATCGTGTTCAGCCGAAAGCTTCTTTAGATTGTACTAGATACCTACTACAAAATAGTCAGCCTTTTCGGGGACATGATGAATTTGAAAGTTCAAATCAACAAGGTTTATTTCTTGAAACTCTAAAGTTTTATACTAAGCCAAATAAAGAGATGAGTCATGTGGTCTTTCAAAATGCCCCCGATAATCACAAATTGACTTCACCAAAAATTCAGAAAGATCTTGCTCAAGCTTATGCTGATTTGACTGTTAAAGCAATAATTAGTGATCTCGGGGATGATTACTTTTCCTTGCTAGTTGATGAAGCTCGTGATGTTGCAATTAAAGAACAAATGGTAGTTGTACTTCGATATGTAAACAAAAAAGGGTCTATTGTTGAATGTTTTATTGGCATAATTCATGCTTCAAATACTACTACACAATCAGTAAAAGAAGCGATTGATGGGCTATTTTCTAAACTTGGTTTAAGTTTGTCTAAATATCACGGTCAAGGCTATGATGGTGCTAGTAATATGGGGGGTGAATTCAAAGGGCTTAAGAGTTTGATTTTGGCAGACAAAGAATCTGCATTATACCTTCATTGTGTTGCTCATCAATTACAATTGGCACTTGTGAAGGTTGCAAAATATCACAAAAAGATTCAAGAATTTTTTGACATGCTTCAAAAGATGGCTACCATCGTGGGGGGTTCATGCAAGCGAAAGGAAATTCTTCAAATGAATCAATATGAGCATATCATTGAAAGAATTGTTTGTGGTGAAATACCAACTGGAAGATGTTTAAATCAAGAGACAACCTTAAAGCGACCTGGAGACACTCGTTGGGTTCCCATTTTGGTACAGTTACAAGTGTTATCTCATTATTTTCTCCAATAATTTCCTTGATGAAAATTATTGAAGACAACCTTAAGAATGATGCTACAAGAACTGATGCAGGTTACATTTCGTATGCAATGGAGGATTTTGAGTTTGCATTCTTATTGCATCTTATGCAACTTATCTTGGGGATTTCTTATGAGTTGTCGCAAGCACTACAAAGAAAAGATCAAGACCTTTTAAATGCAATTGGTTTAGTAAACGTAATCAAGTCTCGTTTACAAGAGGTGAGAGATAATGACTTTGATGAATTGCTTCAAGAAATGAACCTTTTTGCCAATAAATATGATATTGACATTCCAAATATGGAGGATGTTTATTGTCCTAAAGAGAGATCAAGACGGAGATTGGAATCATTCACATTCTTGCACTACTTTAAAGTAGAGTTATTTAATAGAGTGATAGATACTCAGGTTCAAGAGTTGGGTGATCAATTTGATAATGTCAATACCAAGTTGCTTAAGTGTTTGAGTTGTCTTGATTCTCGTGACTCATTTGCTACTTTTAACAAAGAAAATTTGATTGATTTTGCTAGATTTTATCCTTTGGAGTTTAATGAGCATGCATATATTCCTTTTCTTTCTTCAAGTCTTGGTAATTTTATTATTAATGTAAGGAGCTGATTCTTATTTTGTCAATTTGAAAAGAATTTCTGACCTTACTTTGAAGATGGTTGAGAAGAGAAAGGATATTGTTTATCCCTGACAAATAAAAAAGTAAATATCAATTATATTGTTTATGCTATTAAAACAGTTATAACAAATAAATAAGCATATAAAGTTACCTTTCATTGAAGCTTGTTAAATTATTATGAACCCACAATTAGAACCCAGCAATTGCAAATTCCCAGCTTTAAGTATTTAGAACCCACAATAAGTATAGAAAATAATTTTTAGATTATCTTCATTGGCTTACATTTAGACAGAAATTCATATTTTTCATCACCAGAACTAAGCATCATAGCGTAATGGCAAAATACAAAATTTACTATAAGAATCTCACCCTTTAGACAGTTAAAGAGATGCAGGATAGACAGTTAAAAATATAAATAATTGTACTAATGCATACACCATGCTGACATGCTCCTTGGCTACATGGCACAACCCACAACCTACACTAACAGTAAAACCAATTAGCAAACACACAAAAAGGGCAAATTCCATTTTTTCAGTTCTCATCTAATTTCATTAGGATATTATTTCAAATATGCAATAACCAACACAAATTGGTAACAAGTAATTAGTTACATGGACTTTATGTGAACAAGGTTTGCAAGCTCAAGTACCAGATTTCCTTCAAGACAAAGGTCTTTTAAATTCCTGCCAAACAAAATACATCCTCATGATCAGGAAGATCAACATGATACTAATACTATCTAACCAACAATATGAACCATAGTAATATGATTTAACAATATCAAAATATCATAGATCAAACAATTTTACCAATAACAAGAAGAAGAAAAAACATTCATTTTTTTGTTCTACCTCTGGCCATAAATTAAATTGAACAAAAAATCACATGCATTCAATTTCTAAAAAACATCACAAAATCAGAACTTACAAGACCACTACTCTTCCATCACAACACTCAACTCCAAACCAATTACAGGGGTTAACTGCTACTTCATCTTAACCCATATTACCTAATTGGAAAAAGCATCAAAATGGTCATTTACTATTCCATGCTTGAACAAGTCGTAGTTATAGATGCGGTGGACAACGAGGCCAAGGGAGCAAATGAAGTCGTTGCCGATGGGGGAAAAGGTGTTGCGCAACGGTGGCTGACGATGTCGACGAGGAGACTCTGGTGGCAGAGTGGTCGACCATGGCAGTCGGTAGAGGAGGTGAGGTTGAGACTGAGTGCTTCAACGCAGAGCCGCAGGGGAAGTAAGGTAGGATATTTATATAATTTAATCCTTTTAACTCAGATATTATAAATAAAAAAAGATAAAATGTTTGTGTCCGCACATGCGGCCAGAAAAACTAGTATGGGTCCGCCACTGGTTCAGAACTGTCACCATTAGAACCTTTCAAGTTTCGTTGGCAAATAGAGCGCCCATGACGAGGTTGTCAGAAAAGCCCTATGCCTAAGAAAAGGAAAAAGAAAGAGTGAATAATTCTGCAATGTCGATGTTAATTAAACTTTTAAGCTTAAATAATTTTTTGGTACTTACAAAATAAGAGTTTTAGTTTTGGTACCTATCTTTTTATTGTTTTTTATTATTATTTTGGTGCATGACAAAATTATATTTTTTTTAAAAAGGTAGTTACCTTAGTTGACTTGGCGGCTAAGTGAACAACTTTTAAATGACTTGGGTTTGATAATAAGGCGCTTCATTAATCACATTATCAATTAATGAAGATTTTCTAATAACGTGTTTATTTCAAAAATAAAAGTTATCAGGTACAAAAATAAAAAAATACAGTTTAGGTATCAAAATCAAAGCTTCCTAATTTAGAGATACTAGAATGTTATTTAAACATTTTTTTATATAATTTTCACTTTTTTAATTTTATTTTCCATGTAGAACATTGTACTTTTTATCTCTTGTAGAAAAAAGATGTTCTTTTTAGTTAAATCTAGAATAAGATTAAGGTTATATGTTAATTATGTCATTATATTGGTGAAAAAAAGTTAGTACTATTATGCTATATTTGGTTGCCATAAAAAAATAAAAGAAACTAAAGAAAATAGAGAGGAAAAAAGTGGTTTCCTTATTAACATAATAAGGAAGGAAAGAAAAATGTAATGAGTCTCATTCTAAAATTGGGTTCTTTTCAATTTGGAAAGAAACAAAAAAAGAAAAGAAAATTATGAATTTGAATTGGAAGACAAAAGTATCCTTGAGTTGTAAAATATTATTAGTTTATTTTATTTTATTTTAGCTAGTAAAATATTTTTAAAATTTATTATTATTATTATTCTTTTAATTTATCTTTATGTTGATTATTTTAGGTATTATTTAGAGCATTCTTTATATTTCATTTTTACATTTTAACTTTTTTTAAGAGTATTAATGTCACTTTATAAATATACCACTTTTTACTTTCATTTTCTACTCAATCAAACAAGAGAAGAAAAAACATATATTTTTTCGTCCACTTTTCCTTCTACTAATAACTAAAACATTATTTCACTTTTTTTCTATCTTTTTTCCTTTCACTTTCTTACTTTTTACTTTCTTTCATGTCACTTTCCTCGGTAAGCGAAACAGTGTAAACTTGTTTCAACTAAGAAAGAAGGAGGAACCAACTATATTGCTGGAGAAAATTCACAACAAATCTCTTTGATCTCCAAGTCTCTCAAGAAAATGAGCAACAATCAACTTCAAGTCTTTTGCAAGAAAGGAAATTAGGATAGAAATGGTATACATTAGAAGCATCATTGAACAAGAGTATGATATCTCTTGGTTCTTGAGAGACTCAAACACAAAGGGTGAGGGATCCCAAGGTGTAAGAGTGTTTTGTTGTTGTAAAGAATTTGAAAGTAAAACTCTCAAACAGGTTTCTTGGGAACTGCAAGTAGCACAAGAAGTGGCTGAACCAATATAAACCGAAATTACAATTCTCTCTTTTCTTATCTCTCTACTTTTGTTGTAAATTTACCGTATTCAATTTATATTGGTAGAGGTCTTAATTCCTTGTTTTTTCTCTTTTTAATCAAGGTTTTGATACATTATCATATTTATCATATAAAAAGGAATTAGACTGTATTAACAAAGAAAAAGTTTATAAACTCAATTCACCCAGCCCCTCTTGAGTTCATTGAGGCCACTTGGATAACAAATGGTATTAGAGCATGATTCTTATAGAAGGCTTAAAGGCTTCAAGAATAATTATGGCCTCATCAAATTAACTCTCTCTTTCCTGAAGGAAACTCTATAAATAGGCCTCCTATTTTTAATGGTGATGGTTATCATTATTGGAAAACTCATAAGCAAATATTTATACAATCCATACATTTAAATATATGGGATGCTATAGAAAATGACCCTTTCATCCCTAAAAATAGGATAGGAGATCAAATAATTGATAAACCTAGAGATAGGTGGAGTGATAATCATAAAAAGAAGTACAACATAACTTAAAAGCAAAAAACATAATCACATCCGCTTTAGGGATTGATGAATACTTTGGAGTATCAAATTGTCAAAGTTCAAAAGAAATGTGGGACACCTTAGAAGTTACACATGAAGGAACAAGTGATATCAAGAGATTTAGAATAAACACTCTCATACACAAATATGAACTCTTTAGAATGAAACAAAATGAAAGCATTCAAGACATGTAAAATAGGTTTACTCCTATTGTTAATCATCTTGTCTCATTGGGAAAGACAATTCCAAATGAGGATCTTATTAACAAAGTGTTTAGATGTTTAAACAACAATAACAACCAAAAGTGATGGCTATTGCAGAATCAAAGGATTTGACCACTATGACTCTTATCACTCTCTTTGGAAAACTTCAAGAACATGAATTGGAACTTACAAGACTTAATCAACATGAAGAAAATGAAAAAAAAGAAGAAGAAAGGAATTGCACTCAAAGTTTCATCTTCCGCACATGAAGAAAGTGATAAAGAAGACATTGATGAACAAGATGATATGGTTTTTAAGGAAAAAAGGGAAATCAAAGAAGACCAAATTTCAATCCTAAGAAGAATTTCAAGAAGGGTGAAGAATCCTCCCCAATTCCAAGATACTAGAATGTAATCAACTGGGACACATGAAAATGGAATGTCCTACTTACGAAAAGAAAATGGAAAAACGTGAGAAGAAATCTCTCAAAGAAAAGAAAGCATACATAACATGGGAGGAGAATGAGATGGACTCATCAAGTGACTCCGAAAATGAAGTTGCAAATCTAAGTCTCATGGCTAGAGATTGTTAAAGTAATGAAGAAGTAGCGTCCTCCAATCTAAGTCTCATTTGATGAACTTCAAGATGCATTTAATGGTTTGCATAAAGAATCCATTAAACTTGCAAAACTTGTTTCATCCAATAAGAAATTCATCTCAAACTTAGAAAAATAAATTTCAAAATTGAACAAAGAATTAGAGGAACTTAAACTTGAAAATGAAACCGTAGGATTAATTGATGCAAACTCATCATGTACTAAATGCTTAATGTATGAGAATGCTATTAAATCATGCTCATCTTGCAATAAGTTTGAGAAATAAATAAATGATTTGAAAAACACTCTTGCAAAGTTTACCTTTGGTAAAAATAATTTAGACATCATATTAGGAAAACAAATATGTGTTTTTGATAAGGTTGGATTAGGATACAATCCAAAAAGTCAGCAAAAGTTTTATAAAAATTTCTACCATCTAAAATGACTAGCTCTCTCCATTCTTAACATGTTTTTACTGTGGAAAGAAACGTCATAGTGTATCAACATGTTACATTAGAAAGAATGGAAATACAATAGGAAAAAGGATATGGGTTCCAAGGGACACATTGCCCAAATCTAACATTCAAGGACCCAAGGAAACTTAGGTACCTAAATCGAAATTGTGATATTCAATTGAAGGATCTTTTGAAGCAAAGTTGATACATTGATAGTGGATGTTCTAAGCACATGACGGGAGATGCATCAAAATTTACACACATTACACCTAAGAATAGTGGACATGTAACATATGGACACAATAATAAAGGGAAAATTCTTGGAGCTGCTAATGTCGATAAAGATCCATCTACCTCAATAGAAAATGTTTTACTTGTTGATTGTCTTAAACATAGTCTATTAAGTTTTAGTCGATTATGTGATAAAGGATATTTGATATTATTTGATTCACTCTATTGCTTTATTGAAAGAAAAAATGATAGACAAATAAAGTTTATAGGACATAGAAAAAATAATGCATATATGAGAAACCTAAAAGATATTCCTCCAAATCATACACATTGTCTTATGAGTAAGGAAGATGATTCATGGTTATGGCATAAAAGTATTGCACATATTCACATGGATCATTTAAATAAATTGGTTTCAAAAGAAAATTTGAAAAAATAAACTCTGATGCATGTCAAAAAGGAATTGTTAGTAAGGGTCTCTTTTAAATATAAAAATGTTATCTCAACAAATAGACCTTTATAACTGTTGCACATGGATCTTTTTGGTCCATCAAGAGCTATGAGTTTTTGAGGTAATTACTATGTTATAGTAATTATGGATGATTATTCTAGATATGCATTGACTTTATTTTTTGTTCGTGAAAGTGATGCATTCCACGCATATAGAAAACTTGCAAAAGTTATTCAAGACGAGAGAAATCTTAATATTTCATCCATAAGAAATGATCATGGTGGGGAATTTTAAAATATGTCTTTTGAAAACATCTGTGATGATAATGGAATTGAGCATAATTTTTCTACCCTAAGAACTCTATAACATAATGGAGTTGTTGAAAGAAAAAACAGATCTTTAGAAGAAATAGCATGAACTATAGTCAATGACTTAAATCTCCCTAAATAGTTTTGGGCAGATGCAGTAGACACTGCTTGTTATGTTATGAATAGAGCCTTGATAAGACCATTTTAAAAGAAAACCCTTTATGAAATATATAAAGGGAGAGAATCTAATATTTCACACTTCAATGTTTTTGGATATAAATGTTTTGTTTTGAAATAATGGTAAAGACAACTTGGGAAAATTTGATGTTAAATCTGATGAAGGAATATTTCTTGGATACTCATTACAAAGTAAAACATTTAGAATTTATAATAAAAGAACTATGACTATAGAAGAGTCTATTCATGTTGCTTTTGATGAGACTAACCTTCTTAGGCCAAGAAAGGAAATTATTGATGATCTTGTATAAGCCTTGGAAAACACTTATATACATGAAAAGGAGTTATAGACCAAAGAAGAGGAAAACAAAAAGGAAACTCCATTTCAAGAGGAATCAAGAACCATTAATCTTCCAAAAGAATGGAAAGCTTCAAAGAATTATCCACTAGACAACATCATATGTGATATATATTAAAAGGGGTAACAACTCGAAACTCTCTTAAAAATGCATGTAATAATATGGCTTTTGTTTTTACTAGAACGTGTAAGCCTAGATACAGAAACCAAGTTTCTAGAAAAAGATGGAACATAAAAATTATTTTCCAATAACAAACAGAACCCATAATTCAAAACAAGTTTAAATGTTCCAATAGCCTCAACATGTGAACTCATTCGATTTCCCAGATAGATGTTTTGTTCACTTCCCACTAGATTCAGCAGGTTTAAAAAGCCTTGCACATTATTAACAATGTGAATTATAGATCCTAAATTAATCGGCCAAGTATTGCTAGGAGCTTTAATAAAAATTGATTCAAAACAAGTAAAGGTAAAATTATCTTTCTTTTCAAGCCATTTCTTGTATTTGAGACAATCCTTCTTCGTATGTCCCACCTTCTTATAAAAAAACCAGTTTATCTTTGTTCCATTTCGCTTCATTTGGACAATCTTGCCAACTCCGAAACACCATTGCCTCTTCTACCATTTCCTTCATTATGAGTCACCATATGAGCACTTTTTAGGTGCTTCATGCTTCAATCTCTATTCTTCTTGAACACAGATGGTCAATAATTCATTAATAGACCATTTGTCCTTGTGTATTGTAAGAAATTTTAAAATGACCATATTTGGGAGGAAGTGAGTTGAGAATGAAATGGCCAAGAAATGATTCAAAAATCTTGATTTCAATGGACTTTAGTTTAGCAGTAGTATCCCTAATTTCCATAATGTGCTCACGCACACCCTTGATATTATCATACTTCATGCTTGAAAGCTTTTTCATTAGGGTGTTGGCCATGGACTTATCGGAGCTAGCAAATTTCTCCTCAATAGCATTCATATAAGTCTTAACCTTATCGCTTTCAAGAATAGATCCCCTTATGCTTTTGCTTATATGAGACTTTATGAGCATCAAACTCAAGCGATTAGATCGCTTCCACCTCTCATAGTTTTCCTTAACTATCGTGGGAATGGTTCGTTCATCCACATGTAGTGCCAAGTCCAATTCCATGCACCCCAAGGTCAAAAGAATTAGATCCTTCCAATAAACAAAATTATCACCAATCAACGTTGGGATTCTTGACTCTAGCAAATTTTTAGAAATAACTGAAATATAAGAAATACATACATTAATGCTATGAATAAAAATTAAACAAGTAATTCAAACCTTATGGGAAGAGGTGCCAAAAACATGCATAGAGTTTACAAACTTTATGTACAAACACCACAATCAATCATGCATAAGGGTATAGAAATATCATCGTATTTGATCTTTAATAATTATTATTTCCCTATGGGGCAAAATAATAATTCATTTAAGATAATAATTATTATTTCCCTATGGGGCAAAATAATAATTCATTTATTACATTGCTTAGGATGCTATGGTCACTCCTGAACACGTACTATAACTTTAAGCATATAATAATTCGAAACTTTTATTATCCAAATCGAACTATAACAACCATGCAAATACGCAAGCTCCAAGAGTCACAAAGATGTGCAAACTTAGATAACCTTTTATTAAGTTAATTTTAAACCAATTTGGTCGCATAGCATGAATCAAAAAATAAAGCTGAGTGCAAGTTCAGTATCCACACCCCAAAAAAAGTATTCAAAATTAAACTAAATCATGCACAAGCTTTATATCATATTTAAGTTGAACCCATTAAAAAACACCCACAAGCTACACATATAATGTCAACTAATGATTATTATAATCATAGCATTAAAGATGGAAATTAAAAAATAGCGTGACACAAATTTCATGCTGATATGCCATTTAAATCCATGATTTCATGAAGTTAAAGAAAATATCCCATTTATTTTCATATCTTGTTTAAAAACAAATTTAATGTCAATTACTTAAAATTTCATTCAAATTATATTAATGGCACATGCAAATGATTACTTCAATTGAAATATGGCTACCAAAATAATAACAATTAATGACAATTGAATCACATCAATTATAAATAAATAGCAACGAAACAGCCGATTAATTCTCCTTTAGAAATCTCATGTCCATTATATGATAAGACAAAAGAATATTACCACTGTGTATACATTACTCGTTTCGGCAAAAAATATACGATAATAATACCATTCACATAATAAAATATTATATGCCATGATATGCATTATACATTACAAATATGCGGTGATATATGTTAAAATTCAAACATGTACCGACAGTGTTTAATCATGACAGATCAAAAGACCGTGTTTAATTACACACAATAACATATACGGAAACACACAACACACACACACACACACACACACATATATATATATATATATATATATATATTGTTCTGTTTTCACAAACAAAGAAGTCCAACAAGTGTGTTAGTACTTTAATCTTGGATCACTAACTCTCTCGATAGTATTTATGGAGGAAAATACCTTTGGGATTATGATCACGATGCACTTCATTATGAAAGCAATACTCAACCAATGGTGGTGAGGTGTGTGTACAATGTTAATGGAAAAGTAGGGTTAAGAGAGCGTGTACCTTTCTTCATGAAAGTAATCTTTATTTATAGGTGAGTTACCTTGAGATTATTTGATATCATGTTGTGGTTATCACGACTAAAATCTCTCTATCCGTTGAAGTCATGATCTTTGTTTGTTGCTTATCTTCCCAGTGACTGTTACACGTACAATCCTGATTTCGTTAGTTATCGATGAGATTTTAAGATATTTGATCCTTAATATGTCTTTCTGTGATTAACATCAATAGGCCCATACATTGGATCCGTAACAGTTGTCCCTCAACCCGGTTGTCGAGGTCTCTAGGCAGCCGGGATGTATTATTCAGATTGACAACTATCGGGTTACTCCTGATTGTCTTTGTCCTATCATTGCTCTGCACCGGGTTATCTTTTTACCATTCCTTAAGTGACTTGACATGACATCAAAATAGGGAACGCCTTTTGGGAAATCACACCATTACATCCTATCCTTTACCATAACACGCCACTCGTGCATTTAATGCCATGTCGCTTCATTACATGCTTCAATCATAATGTTCGAATGGATTTGTCTCTTTTGCCCCCCTACACGACGTTTCGTGCTTGACAGTTACGCAATCACGACGCTTCGTGCCTTTGACGGTTACGCTATCATCCCCCTTTGTCTTTATAAATCACTTCACTTTCATTCATATCTTCTTCTTTTCGCTTAATATCTCTGCATTTCTCTCTGCATCTTGTGCGCCCTTTCTGCTGCGATTCACCACTTTTTGCTACTGAAACCTTCGAGCAGCTTTTCAAAACCAGGTATCTTCATCAGCAACTTCTTTCTTTCTTTCCTGTTTCCATTGTAGCTTCATTGTAATTTTGTTCTTGCGTCATCCTTTTTTCGTTCTTGGCCTTTAGTTTCTGACCTCGTTCTTTTGTCATCTTTATTTGTTCTTGAACTTGAGTTTCTAGCTACCCAAATTACCACTCACTTCTATTAACCCTTCTTGTAAACCCCATGTTTTCCCCATTTGAAATGAAGTTTTCTCCTAAGGAAGAAGCGAAATTACGCCAAACCTTTTCCCCCATGATTGGGTATTGGCTCTTTGGTTTTCCCCTTTCGGAAGAAGAAAGAGAAAAAGCTCTATTTCGCTCACATACTGGTAGGACATCAAGAACCAAAGTTTCTAAAAACAAATCTTCCTTAGATCAAAACTAACCTAACTCTAAGTCTTCCTCTTATCATTCTTTGCCCTTAACTTTAAATCTTGAGTTACAAAACCCACCATTGTCTTTAGAACATTTGAATCCTATTACTGAATCTTCTTTTGAAACCCGATTCGATCCATGTATCGATTGTGTTATTGAAAGTACCCATTTCTTAAATTTCGGCCTGTATTCAATGGCTGATTCAATACTCGGGTGTTGTTGTCACAATCTGGTTCTCATCCCAAAACCAAAACCTACTCGGCAAAGTAAAATTGTCATACCAAGTAATCCTCTTGGTCTTCCCCTGATTATCGATAGACCTGAAGACATCATTCTCATCTCGGATAATATCTCACCTCCTCTAACCTCTTCGTTCCAACCAATCAATATTTCCTCAGGTATGTCATAACTTTACTAATTATTATTTCTTTGAAATCGTTTCCAGGTTTGGAATTCCAAGCGAAATTGTGACAGATAACGACACTCAGTTCATTGACAAGAGGTTCCAAGAAATGATGGTCGGGTTCCATATCAAGCACCACCTTGCTTCTGTGGAACACCCACAATCTAACAGGCAGGCCGAAGCTGCAAATAAAGTGATTGTTGATGGATTAAAAAAACGGATGCTTGAAGCCGGGTCCGGTTGGGTAGAACAATTGTATTATGTTCTATGGGGTTACAGGACTACTGCAAACATCTATTAAAGAAACCCCGTTTAGAATGACGCATGGTTGTGAGGCTATGATTCCATTCGAAATCGGCCAACCATCTTGGCACAGAAAGAAGGTCTTGCAGGAGGGTGAAGACTAGAATAGCGAAGCTTTGGCGGTCGAGCTGACTTTGGCGGATGAAGTCCGGGTCAGTGTGCATTGTCGGGATTTAGCGGCAAAATAGCTTATCGCTGCCAAATACAACAAGAGGTAAAGCTTCGAACTTTCAACTAGGGTTACTTAGTGCTTCGACGAGCAGATATTGGCAACAAAAACGCCAAAGATGGAAAGCTAGCTGCCAATTGGGAAGGACCTTATCGGGTTCTAAAGAAACTCGATCAGGCAACCTATGTGTTGGAAACCCTTGAGGGAATGCTTGTAAAACGAACTTGGAACGCTGATAAAATCAAAGTATATTACAGTTAAATCTGACTTCAATGTGTCGTTACAAGTTGTTACTCTGTTCAAGCTGTAATTTCAGCGAAATATTAAATCTATAAGTTGTAGCTCAAACATCATGTCGTTTCTCTTTTATTGAGGCCATGAGCCGGCGTGTGATAAGTCATAACCCGGATATCATGTTGTGTCTCTTTCATTGAGATCATGCATCGCGTTATAATAGTTTAAAATAAAGCATTGTTACCTTTACTATGTTTTCACAAGGTTGTGATTTTCTGTTGCACGGGACGGTATACTAATTTAGTAAAAACTTCCGCGTGTATGATGCATCAAAATTATTATCGTGGCACAAGAGAAATATGTTATGTAAACCTTGATCAAGTTAAAATATAGAAATATATGGTTAAGAAATCAATATTTTTATATATAGCAAGTTGATCTATGTCAACATTAAGCTCCAGGGTGACAGCCCGGAACAAGTGGTAAAGACAATTATTGTCCAAATAAAATACCTGGTTGTGAAAACCAAAGGAATATTCATGCAGGTTGTGAGAAATACTTTTGATTGGCCAAATCATACAATAAAATCCAATATAATACAGATTCATTTTTTAGCAAACGAATTATGAAGAACAGTTTGCAATTGTTTTCAAGCGTATTTCGAAATAAACCGAGAACGACCTCGGCAATGTTTGATATAAATTTGAACGGGGACCAAAAGCCCCAACAAGTGAAATAAAATTACAAGATAAAATCGGCATCCCGACCCTTCATTCATTGTCCATCCCGGGATTGGGCTTGGTCAACAGCTTGGTCAGCCGAGTTATTCTCCCCTTCCCCACAATCTTCTTCCACCTGCGTCGCTGAAGGAGAAGGAGGAGAGATTATTTTTCCGTCACTAACATAAGTTTTAAAGTGCATCCCAGCAATGTTCGGATCAACCCCAGGATTCAAAGTACGAATCTGCTCCAGGGTATTGATGAAAGACCCTTCCACTGCTACCGACAGCTCCCCCCTCACGCAGGCAGCATCTGCCTCGACCATCGTTAGCTCCGCTCGGGTTTTCCCTAGGTTTGCCTTAGTCTTTTTGAGAGTGTCTTGCAACTTAACGAATTATGAATTCAAATTGTCAAAATTTTTGGATAGAGTGACATTCCTAGTTCGAGCAGCATTCAGAGCAAATTAAGTCTTCTCATCTTCTTCTGCTCTACAAAGTTCGGCACGAAGGGCAGTAGCGTCGGCATGCGCCACACGAAGCTCGGCTCAGACAGCTTCTACGTCTCAAAGCTGATTGATCATTTCAACATTGATGTTGATAATGAGGTTGTAGACAACACTAACTCATCTAATAGCCAGATTAAAGAAAAACATTTGACCAAGATGGGTATGAGGAAGACACCCAATGGAAATGTGGGTATGAGAAACAACAATAGCCTGCACAGCATGCACAACCAGCCTTCACTGATTTTGAATCATTAATGATTCAAAAGATGGATAGCATGCTCAAGCTCCAAGAAGACTTCAAGGCTGAAACCCATGAAGCCTTAGAAGAAATTAGAGAAAGACTGGATTCAATTGAGGCCAACATGAATGACAATGCCTCTGTTGAATTCTAGGATTGCTTAGATTGCTTTTAGTTTTGTTATTTTAGTTTTTATGTTTGTTATGTTTCAGTTTTTTTTAATATGTTTCTTTTCACTATGTACTGCCCTATATGACACTTATTCTAATGAAATATGCATTTCCAGTTCAATATCCGTTGTGCTTACATTGTTTTTGACTTTTAACAAGCCAAATAGGGGGGAGAATTAATTAAGGGGGAGTAAATTTGAATGTACTCTGTTTGCCTCTATTTTTGGTTCAAATTTTTGCCCAAAAATTGATTTGAATGTGTGCTGGAATTTAGGGGGAGTAAAGGTGTAAAAAGGAACTCAATAGAATGGTATAAAGCTTAATTGAAGTTTTATGAATCACATTTGCTTTAACAATTGTTTCTTGGCAAAAGGCATTTGAAAATTTTACAGGTTATAAAGCTTGAAGTTCATCAATGAAAACCTCAATTAATCTCCAAGTATCTGAGCTTAATCAAATTGTAGATTTGGCATGTTTAAAGCCAAAAAAAGGGGAGATTGTTGATTCAAGAGGAGCCATGCATAAATGAACAAGGATCAAGCTTTGGTGTTTTGTGCTTTCAACATGCCTTATTGGAAAAATGCCAAAGAAGCTATGAAGATCAATTTGATTCATGTAAAAAGGGAAGTTGTGTAATCTGATAATCCAAGAGCATATCATGCATAATCATTCATCTAGGATTGTTAGATTCAAGGTCTAAGTAAAAGCAATTAACAAGTAAGGCATTCAAAAAGCAGAGTTTTTGGAAAAATGAAGTTTTCCTGCATTAATCGATTACAACATTGATGGCATCGATTATTTTGTTCTTCGTGCCTTCTGGAAAACAAATCAAGAACATTGTAATCGATTACATATCGAATTAATCGATTACATAGGCTAAAATGGAAAAATCTTACTGACTGTCTTAATCGATTACATAAGTTCGTAATCGATTACATATAATGCCTATGGATTACATGTTCTACTGATTTAATCGATTACATATCGTTTTAATCGATTACATAGTACATTTGAGAATATTGATCTGTCTGTTACTTAGTGCATTTTGAAAAACATGACTGTGTCTTAATCGATTACTTCACGGAATAATTAATTACATTGTTCATTGCTCAAACCCAGAACATATCAGGAGCATTTTAATCGATTACATTCTTGAATTAATCGATTACAAATGCGAAATAATCGATTACAGGAGCGTGTTTAATTGATTATTTTCAGTTGAAAAGCTGTTATAAATAGAACCTCTTGCTCTGTGTTTTGAATGAACTTGAGAATTTCAAAATCTGAGCAATCACAAACACTCCTAAGCTTTCTTTAGTGTATTTCTAGGTTTCTAAAAGCATTTAGCCTTCACAAATTCGTATGGGTTTTTGATCTTAAGGAAGTGAAGCATCATTAAGATTCAAAGCTTAAGGAAAGGGATGCATTGAGTCTGTAATCTTTCTTTCAACCTGTTGAATCATTCACATGCATATGTTCTTTGGATTATCAGGTGAAATCTTTCCTTATTCTTTGAAGGTGTAAATCTTTTAATTGATTTCTATAAAGATTAGCTTATTGTAAATTGGTTTCTTATATGAAGATTACAGATAGTGTTTCTCTAAGGGTTGTTGAGTAGTGTTCTCAGTTTTGGGTTTGGTCTCTAAGGGTCTAATAGTGTTTTTGTAACACCCCAATATTTTTATATACGTGTTAAATGTGTAATTTAGGAAATGTTTTAGATCAATTAGTAATATGTGATTAAAGGATTTTTTTTACCTAGAATAGAGATTAGAAAAATTTCAATACAATACTCCTAGGTAATAAATTACTAATAGGTGACAAGAAAATCTAGAATAGAATTTCTAGGAACTTTAC
>PYAF01003792.1:295590-329080 GCA_007407185.1 Glycine tomentella
ATCTTGAACTTGATTGGTTCATAAGGGAGGGTTTTCAGTTTCCAGCCTACCTTGAAGCCCAAGGGCTGAGAAGGTTTTTAGAAATGAAGGGTACCTTCTACCCTGATTTAGTGAAAGTTTTCTATACTTGCTTGAAGGGTTCAATGCAAGGGGCTATCAAATCTAAAGTTAAGGGTGTAGAGATGATTGTAACCCCTGAGATTTGGGAAATAGTGGTTGGGGTAATGTGTAAGGGTGTTAGGAGGTTTGATGAAGATCCTGAGGGCTATAGCAAAATGGATACCTACAGAGAAATGCTTCATGATCCTCACATGAGGCTAAGGACTAGGCTGGGTATTAGTCCTATGACTGCTGAAGACAGGCTTCTGCAGTACATCATCACTTATGTGATTACTCCAAGGGCAACCAACCATGCCCAAGTAACTAATGAGGATCTTCAGTTGGTATATGGGCTGAAAAATCATATTCCCATGAACTGGGTGCTCATAATTGAAGAAATCATGCTTAAGTCCAAGAGACTTGCAAACTACCCTTTCCCATATCCTGTGTTTGTCTCAAAGCTGATTGATCATTTCAACATTGATGTTGAGAATGAGGTTGTAGACAACACTAACTCGTCTAATAGCCAGATTAAAGAAAAAAATTTGACCAAGATGGGTATGAGGAAGACACCCAATGGCTGGGTGATGGCAAATCAAATTGGAGCTGTTGCACAAGGAGAAGAAATGGTTGCTGATTCAGAAGATGAGGAACAACAACAGCCTGCACAGCATGCACAACCAGCCTTCACTGATTTTGAATCATTAATGATTCAAAAGATGGATAGCATGCTCAAGCTCCAAGAAGACTTCAAGGCTGAAACCCATGAAGCCTTAGAAGAATTAGAGAAAGACTGGATTCAATTGAGGCCAACATGAATGACAATGCCTCTGTTGAATTCTAGGATTGCTTAGATTGCTTTTAGTTTTGTTATTTTAGTTTATATGTTTGTTATGTTTCAGTTTTTTTTAATATGTTTCTTTTCACTATGTACTACCCTATATGACACTTATTCTAATGAAATATGCATTTCCAGTTCAATATCTGTTGTGCTTACATTGTTTTTGACTTTTAACAAGCCAAATAGGGGGGACAATTGATTAAGGGGGAGTAAATTTGAATGTACTCTGTTTGCCCCTATTTTTGGTTCAAATTTTTGCCCAAAAATTGATTTGAATGTGTGCTGGAATTTAGGGGGAGTAAAGGTGTAAAAAGGAACTCAATAGAATGGTATAAAGCTTAATTGAAGTTTCATGAATCGCATATGCTTTAACAACTGTTTCTTGGCAAAAGGCATTTGAAAATTTTACAGGTTATAAAGCTTGAAGTTCATCAATGAAAACCTCAATTAATCTCCAAGTATCTAAGCTTAATCAAATTGTAGATTTGGCATGTTTAAAGCCAAAAATCGGGAGATTGTTGATTCAAGAGGAGCCATGCATAAATGACCAAGGATCAAGCTTTGGTGTTTTGTGCTTTCAACATGCCTCATTGGAAAAATGCCAAAGAAGCTATGAAGATCAATTTGATTCATGTAAAAAGGGAATTTGTGTAATCTGATAATCCAAGAGCATATCATGCATAATCATTCATCTAGGATTGTTAGATTGAAGGTCTAAGTAAAAGCAATTAACAAGTAAGGCATTCAAAAAGCAAAGCTTTTGGAAAAATGAAGTTTTCCTGCATTAATCGATTACAACATTGATGGCATCGATTATTTTGTTCTTCGTGCCTTCTGGAAAACACATCAAGAACATTGTAATCGATTACATATCGAATTAATCGATTACATAGACTATAATGGAAAAATCTTACTGACTGTCTTAATCGATTACATAAGTTCGTAATCGATTACATATAATGCCTATGGATTACATGTTCTGCTGATTTAGTCGATTACATATGGTTTTAATCGATTACATAGTACATTTGAGAATATTGATCTGTCTGTCTTAATCGATTACCAAATTTCGTAATCGATTACTTAGTGCATTTTGAAAAACATAACTGTCTGTCTTAATCGATTACTTCACGGAATAATCGATTACATTGTTCATTTCTCAAACCCAGAACATATCAGGAGCATTTTAATCGATTACATTCTAGAATTAATTGATTACAAATGCGAAATAATCGATTACAAGAGTGTGTTTAATCGATTATTTTCAGTTGAAAAGCTGTTATAAATAGAACCTCTTGCTCTGTGTTTTGAATGAACTTGAGAATTTCAAAATCTGAGCAATCACAAACACTCATAAGCTTTCTTTAGTGTATTTCTGGGTTTCTAAAAGCATTTAGGCTTCACAAATTCGTATGAGTTTTTGATCTTAAGGAAGTGAAGCATCATTGAGATTCAAAGCTTAAGGAAATGGATGCATTGAGTCTGTAATCTTTCTTTCAACCTGTTGAATCATTCACATGCATATGTTCTTTGGATTATCAGGTGAAATCTTTCCTTATTCTTTGAAGGTGTAAATCTTTTAATTGATTTCTGTAAAGATTAGCTTATTGTAAATTGGTTTCTTACATGAAGATTAGAGATAGTGTTTCTCTAAGGGTTGCTGAGTAGTATTCTCAGTTTTGGGTTTGGTCTCTGAGGGTCTAATAGTGTTTTAGACTTCTGAACTTTATCTAGGGTTGATAAAGAGAGACTTGTAATATCTTGTAAGAATATTAGTTGCAATAGTGGAACTCTACTTTAATGTTGAGTGGACGAACTGGATGTAGCTTCATAGTGTTTGAAGTGAACTAGTATAAAATCTGTGGCTGATCTTTATTCTTATCTCTTCATCTCTCAATTGCTTTGTTTGTGAATCAAATCTCATTACAAAGAAAACTATGATTTGCTTATTGATTTCTTGACAGAGGAATTTGATTGAATATAAGATTCTTGATTTCAAAACAATTTTTAAAGTGATAAAGATCCTGTGGAAACTCTGATTTGAAAATTTTAATTTACCAAGGCTCAACCAATTCACCCCCCTCTTGGTTGTTTTGAAGTGTTCCTATTATTTTCACCAGGGATGCGCTCTTGAAGGCATTTAGTTCTATAGTGTGGAGCTCTTGGAGGTCGGCATCTAAGAGGCAGCCCGAATCTGTAAAGTGCTTAGGAGCTCGAATGGAGCGGAAAATCTCTTCATTAATACCTTTCTCCCAAAGGTATCCAACTGGAAACCTGGATTCAACAGAGGGAGCAATGTCTGAAGCCAGTTGTGAAGGAGGGATTGGGCTTGTTGCATCGATCACAACTGTGCCAGTTTGAATCTCGAGGGTTGGGTAATCATGAGAGGCTGGCTCCACTTGAGACTTCGAGTGCTTCCACTTTTTGTTTTTTACTGAGTTTAAAACGATAAGGAAGCTGGGGGGAGATCGGGTTGGAACGACGACACGAGTGGTTGCTGACTTAGTCATCATTTGTTTACCCTGTTTCGCACCCGGGTTTGAAGGCGCAGGGTGGAGTTTGGCAACGGCAACAGCTTTGGCATTCGAGCCTGAAGTAGAGGATTCGCGTTTTTGTGGAACAGAAGAGGAGGCTGGTTGTTGTTCCATGTCAGAAACTACAAAACAAAAATAGACAATTAGAAAGGGAAAAATCCGATATAACAAATTAATGTAGACGCGTTCATACTCGAGAGTGCAAAAACCCCATATCGAAGTTGACGGATGAATGAAGCGACACTAGGCTGGTCGTGAGCTTCTTTATATGCATTTATTCGAGCTATTGAGTTAGCGTCAGAAATTGATAAACCGGCTTCCTCGAAATGGTAGGAAGAGGGAGGAAATTCATGATGAGTATGGGTCCAATAGAGCGAAAATTTCCACTCTACGTCCCGAGACTCAAATGAACTGTTTGTCGAGGTCGGCAACAACCTTAAAATATTTGTTTTTGAAATTTTTGAAGGAATCGATGTATACGTTAAAGAGTTTAGATCATTATGACCCCGGATAGAAGTCCATCCTTTCTTAGTTGGGGACTCTTTATCTGTTCTACTAGTTTGTACAGTAAAGTAGTAAAAGAAAAGGGGAATAGTAATGGGGATTTCTAAATACTGACAAAAATGCTCGAAAGCTTTGATAAATCCCCAGCTATTTAGATGAACTTGTGAGGGGGCTACATGAAGATGATTTAAGATTTGCATTTGGAAATCGAATAGTGGAAACCGGATGCCTATTCGGGTGATGACGTCTTTATAGAAGAAGAAAAAAGAAGGGTCATTCCCCTTCCAGAAATAGGAGATTGGCTCGTTGGTATTGGGGCGACAGATGGAGAACCCCTCTTGGTTTTCGATGGGAATCGCCCCAGGGGTTAGTTCCGACAAGGTGAGTAATACTTCGTGAGTCACCCATGGAAATTCATTAAGACTGGAGAAGGAGAATCAGATTGTGATCTGGCAGATTGACTGTCCGCAACTTATTCTGATGATGGGTCCATAAATACCATCGAGAGATTTAGTGATCCAAGATCAAAGTACCAGCACACTTTGTAGGGAGTGGATCTGTTAGGACCATTCAAGGCAGCTGAAGGGCAGTTGAAGTGGTTGAGTTGCAGTAGATTATTTTACCAAGTGGATAGAAGCAGAACCTGCTTCTACTATAACATCAGTTCGGGTGCAGAAGTTTTTTGAAAGAAATATCGTTTCATTTAGTGGGGTATATTTCTCATACTTGGCCTCATATTTTCCTGGCCTAAACCTGACATCCGGGTTCCTATTTTGACTGTGAACCCCATGGTGTTGGCTGCCCCTCGAGGGTGAACTCTTTCGTCTGGGACTTCTTTCTCTCTACTTACCCATTGCATTGGCAATTTCCATCTGTTCGAGCTCCAAATATTTTTTCGACCGGGCCCTAAACTCCATCAACGATTTCATCGGGTCCTTGTATATTGATTTCGCTAAATGTGATGACCACTCAACCCGGCAGAGATGAGGTGGACCTGCACTTTCTCCTCCAACCCTTGTACTTGTAAAGCTGCTTCTTTGAAACGATCTAAATAACTCTGCAACGTTTCTTTGGGTTGTTGACGTATTTTCCCAATGTGAATTTTGCAAAATTCAGCAAGAATTTTTGTCCAAAATCTTCAAAACTTCGGATCGACCGTGGAGGCAACGTATGGAACCATGTCTAGGCGTCTCCAGTTAAAGTAGTGATAAAAATCCAAGAGATAATCGGCTCATCTATTCCTCAAACGCACATCTGCATATCAAATTCATCAATGTCCACCTATGGATCCTGGGTTCCATCATATTTTGACATGAAGGAACCATCAAAGTCTTCTAAATATCGGGCGTTAACAATTTCATCGGTAAAAGGACTATTATTATGTTGTCCTCTACTATACTTCATTCAGTATACTCCTCCATCGATCCTTATCTGAGTTGCCACTTCTAGGGTTGGATTTTGAGCCACCATCACAGGTTCTCGAACTTCTGGGACTGTGACCTGGACTTGAGTTGCCTGATTCGCTTCTACGTTAGCATGCTGGCGTGGGGTTGTTATTCTTACCCCGGTCATATTCCCGATGTGATGACATATCGGGCTATTATCACGATTTTGAGATGGACCTGCAGCATTCCTTTTAAATGATTCCCCGATCTCCATTCCATTCTATTAGTTGGTGCTTCCGAATTAACAAGGGAAACGCGACTTCCAGGATCTGCATGACGACTTGGAACTTGACTATTCTGTTGATTAGTCTCGTTCCCGACTATTTCATGATTCTGTTGTCCAAGATTGTCATTATGAACTGGGTTCTCCAGGCTCTTAAAACACTGCTCCATTAACCGCGTGCATTGTTCTTCTTCACGCCTCCATGCTGCATTATGCTAATCTATCTGGTATTTCTGATATGTCCTATCTCTGAAGGGTGTATCTTTTCTCCATATCCTCCATTCTGGCTAAAATCGAACTGAGGATGTTATTCATGAGACACTCGGATGGCTCCGGGTTAGGAGGCACAATTATCGTTGGACGACGTGATGGATCCAACTGGTAAACATTTGGGTCTGTTGGTGTAACTGGAGCAGGAAACGATGTCGTGTCTGCACTCTCGTCATTAACACACACAACGTCATGATTCCCCCCTATCATAGGATTAGGAGGTAATTCTCTTCTTTCTTTCACATCGGAACGTGGGGGTAATGACTGATTGCTTCTTGTGTTTACATGGTATTTATGGAGGAAAATACCTCTGGGATTATGATTTAGATGGCGCCAATGTTCTGTTTTCACAAACAAGGTGTCCAACAAATGTGTTGGTACATTGATCTTGAATCACTAACTCTCTCGATGGTATTTATGGAGGAAAATACCTCTGGGATTATGATCACGATGCACTTCACTATGAAAGCAATACTCAACGAATGGTGGTGAAGTGTGTGCACAGTGTTAATGGAAAAGTAGGGTTAAGAGAGCATGTACATTTCTTCATGAACGTAATATTTATTTATAGGTGAGTTACCTTGAGATTATCTGATATCATGCTCCGATTATCTGATAGCATGTACATTTCTTTGTTTGTTGCTTATCTTCCTAGTGATCGTTACTCGTACAATCCGAATTTCGTTAGTTATCAATGAGATTTTAAGATATTTGATCCTTAATGGGCCTTTCTGTGACTAATATCAATAGGCCCATACATTGGATTCGTAACACATATATATATAATATTGCTAAATAACAAGGCTAAAAAAGCTCTGATATCTTGAAAAACCTCTTATAATGAATATCAAAATATATTCATTTCTTTGTCATTAGTCCTTAATACAAAGTAAGAATAAAATACACTTTTAGATATAAAATTAATTAAAGAGTATAAAGCGGAAGCATACCCTTATTTACCGTCATTATTATTACAAACAAAGGAAACAAGAACTTAAGATTCTTAATACACTGACAAAATCAAAATAGAGGGATCTTCTAGCCTTAGCCTTTTTGAAGGTGTGTGAATCAATTGAGCGTCATAGACTTTAAATAGACAAGACAAGAAATTCTTTCTTAAAATCCAAAATGTAACTATTATTTTATTATTTGACTCCTTCATCAAAAGTAAATAATACAAAATAAAAACAAACTACTTCAATTCTATTTATGAATCACATCATGGTTAACAGGCTATATGCTAATAATTACATCTAAGTTTTGTACTTTTGGATCACATTATATTATATATCATAGCTACACATTTTTCATTTGTCTCTTTATCTCTGCTACTAGAGTTATTTGTCCACCAATAACAATATTCCAAGCTACTACAAGCAAGTTTCATGGCTTCTTGAGAGTATCTGTAAGGAGATTGGTAAGTCTTTCGTGATTTCATTTGGAAAGGCTCTAAGGATAATGGTGTTCATTTAGTTGCCTAGAATAAAGTCACTAGACCGAAGAAGTACGGTGGGTGGGTTGGGTTTGTGCAAAGCTAGAGACATTAATACTTCCTTGTTGGGGAAATTAGTGTTGACTATAATTAATGATTCTGGGAATATGTGGTCCCAAAGCTTCTTGAACAAATATTGTTGTCAAACTCCTTTCCTATCTATTGAGAAACCAAAAGGCTCCTCTATTTGGATTTCTCTGGTAAAAGCCAAGGATGCTTTGAAAAGTGGCTTTCACTTCCCTATTGGAGTAAGGGACACTTCCATTTGGTTTGAAAGGTGGTTTTGGTGATGAGCCTCTCTATCATAAGTTCTTCTATGTAAACATTCAAAATATTAACCTAAGGATAAATATTCTGATTAGGGCTGCAAAGTCAGCTTATTCTTGGTTGCTCCATCAAAGGTTAGATGATGATCTTGTTGGATTTCCTGAATATCAAAACAGACTTATGTCCTCTATTTTTCAGTTGCTATTTTTATGGGAGAACCATTTCAATATGTGGTCCATTTGTTGTCCATGTTCGATTCACTTGTGCAACGTTCAACAACAACCCATGATCTTATCCCACGTTCTAATCCACGAGGGTTGAGCTCTATGATGGGCAGAGCTCTATAAATAGAATCGAGTGTTTTCTATTTTAGATCACCAAGTCTACTCCTCTCTTCAGTAAAACACACCATCGAGTTTGAGCAAGTGAAGGTCTAGAAAGCTAAAACTATGAAGGCTTAAAAAAGTCGATAGCAATGGTTGGAGGTAAGTACCTCTGAAATTTATTTTTCTTCTTTGCTTCCGCTGTTTGATCTGAATGTTTTGCTTATGATTAGTAACATGTTCATACCAGTATATTTAATTTTATATTTGGTATCAGATCCACTATTTTTTCCTCTATCTTGCTTTTGTTTGACACTCATATTTTTGAAACGATGTCTTATTGAAATTTCGGTATTTTCTTTTGAACGTTTTAATCATTGAGAAGACCTGAAATCATATGAAAATTGAGTTTCTAAGCTTTCTGTGAATTAAAACATGGATTTCAGTGTTAAAATGGCTGAAAACTATAGAGTTTTTTATTCAGGTCCATGGGTCGCAATCGGTTTATAATGACCTGGCTCAAGGTTGAAGACAATGCACGTTTCTTGATTCATTAATTCCTGATCCGCGTTTCATTCTTTCCTTCCGTGTTTTTTTTAAGCTGCTATTAACGTTGGCTATGCCTTGACCAGTTAATAATATTAAAAATTCCCTAGAAGGCCTATGCCTGGTTCTCAGCCCACGTTGCTTTATAAAATCATTTTTCAAAGCTTATACATGTATTGCTGTTAAAGTTTTACGTGAAATACTTTAATATCTTTAATTAATAATTATTTATATCATTAATTAAAGTTGCTCATAATTAATTTATTTATGTAATAAATTGTTTTGAGTTATGAGTTATGTGTTTAAATTATTTATTTATTTAATTTAATTATATGTTTATTTAGGATATTTATGTAAGCATGCAATATTATGTTTAATAATTTATGCACATTAATATTAATGAGCTTATTTTGAATAACTATATGCATATATTATTTATTTACTTCTTGAACTTTTGTGTATAATTTTATGATTATTATACATACGAAATTATACTAAATAATTTTTCTATGCAACTTGATTTCAATTTATTTGTGTTATTGAGGATGTTATGCAAATATTTAACTCTTATTAAGAATTAATTAATGTTAAGTGATTAATATAATTTAATTGATTAGAGAATAGCCACAACATCTTTAATTGATTATGTTTATAGATTAAGTGTTAAAATCACATTTAAAACATTAGTTGTGATTAATCATATGTAATGTAATAAATTATACCCATAGGAATTTTATTATATTTATATGACTAATTAGGATAACATATTAGGTTATATTTCTTAATTTACCCACAGGAATTAAGAATAAGAATAAGAATAAGAATAGTAATAATAATTTGATAGTTTTATCATAAGTTTGAATCTAATTGAGTAGGACTTTAGCCCACAGGCAAGTTTTATGTCACTAGGTTCATAAACTAATACATGCTTTACATTGGTAAAAACATAATATTTATTTAGTCTCAAATTATGAATAATGAGAATGTATATTTGAACTTGTAGTAAATCTATGAACATTTCCGACATTAAGGGTGATGTTCCCGAATTGAAAGGAGACAATTATAAGGTTTGAAGGGAGAGAATTCTTCTTCAGTTAGGTTGGATGGATATTGACTATGCCATTAGAAAAATTGAACCATCGAGTATTACTGAAACTAGCACTCTAGATGTTGTTGATCTTTATGAAAATGGGAGAGATCTGATCGTCTCTCTATGATGTTCATAAAGACTAATATATCTACTAGTATTCATAGTTCTGTCGAACAACATGAAAAAGTCAAGGATCTTTTGAAGGCCACTGATGATGAATTTTTTATATCTAATAAGGCCCATGCTAGCACCCTTATAATGCAGTTTCTTATCCTTAAAGCTCCATAGGATAAAAGGAGTGTGTGATCACATCATGCGCATGAGGGATATAGTGGCTCAGCTGAAAGGTTTAGAAGTTGCCTTGTCAGATTCTTTCCTAGTACACTGCATTTTATGTTCTTTACCTATGCAGTATGCCTCTTTCAAAATCTCCTATAATACACATAAGGATAAGTGGTCAATTAATGAGCTATTGACTATGTGTGTTCAAGAAGAATAAAGGTTGATAATTGAAGAGGGTGAGAAGGTATACATAACTACTTAAGGAAAGAAAAAAAGGGGATCAAGCTAAGAACAAGAGCAAGATTCCTGCTCAGCCAGTCATTAAGAAATATTCAAAGTGTTTCTTCTGCAAGAAGGGGCACATGAAGAAAGACTGCTCAAAGTTTAAGAACTAGCTTGACAAGAAAGGTACTCCATTTACTTTTGTTTGTTATGAATCTAATATGGTTAATGTTAATCATAACACATGGTGGATTGATTCTGGTTCTACAATCCATGTTTCTAATACCTTGCAGGGTATGGAAAACCTAAGGAGGCCAATGGGAAGTGAGCAATACATCTATTTAGGAGACAAGATGAGCTCACATATGGAAGCCATTGGGACGTGCAATTTAATTTTAAGCAAGGGTTTATTTTGCATTTAGAAAATATCTTTTATGTTCCAAGTTTTTGTTTAAGAATTTGATTTCTATATCAAGAATTGCACCATTGGGTTGTTCCTTTAATTTCTCAAATTCTGGTTTTACTTTAATTAATAAATTTGGAATTATTGGTTTCAGTATATTACTTGACAGGCTTTACTTTGTTGAATTGCAAAATGATTTTGTCTATAATTCTATGCATGTTACTGCTGGGTTAAAATGATATGTTGTGAATGAGGAATCCTCTATGTTGTGACACCGAAGATTAGGACACATCTCTATCGAGAGAATTAAGAGAATGGTAAATGAAGGGGTACTTAGTGCTTTGGATTTTGCTGATTTTGATACTTGTATAGATTGCATTAAGGGTAAGCAAACTAACAAGTCTAAAAAGGGTACAAAGAGGAGCTCAAATCTGTTATAAATCATACATACAAATATTTGTTATCCAGACATGGACTCAAGTAGTTTGAAATACTTTATCACCTTTATAGACGATTTTTCATGATATATGTATGTCTACTTACTACTTTCTAATGAAGCTTTAGATGCCTTTAAAGTTTTTAAGGCCGAAGTGGAGAAACAATGTGGAAAGCAAATTAAGATCGTGAGATCCAATAGAGGTGGAGAATACTATGGTAGATAAACGGAGAATTGACAAGCACCTGGTCTGAAGTGAGAATTTATAACCCACAAGAGAAAAAACTAGACCCAAGGACTATTAGTAGGTATTTCATTGGATATGCCGAAAGGTCCAAAGGGTATAGATTCTATTATCCATCACATAGCACTAGGATTGTTGAATCGAGAAATACAAAATTTCTTGAGAATGACTTGATCAATGAGAGTGGTCAATTTTAGGACATTACTTCTGAAAAGAATCACTATGAAGCTCAACCCTCTGGCTCAAGTGACAAATTAATTGTCATTCACACCCCTCAAGTACAAATGGGTGTTAGACAACCAGTGATTGAAAATCCACAAACTGTTGCACATGACCTTATAGATCAAGTTGTTGACGAGGAACAACAAGTTCCTCAAGAAGATCACAAAGCAACATTAAGAAGGTCTACTAGAGTCAAAAGGTCAGCAATTCCTAGTGATTATGTGGTGTATCTGCAAGAATCTGACTAAAACATTCACAGGCCATGAATTTTAAGGAATCAAACTTATGGTACAATGCTATGAAAGATGAGATGGATTCTACGCCATCTAATCAAGTCTGGGATCTTGTTGAGTTGTCTAATGGTGTAAAAGCCATTGAATGTAGATAGGTTTTTAAAATAGATAAAAAATCACAAGGCAACATTGAGAGACATAAGGCAAGACTTGTTGCCAAAGGGTTCACTCAGAGAGAAAGAATTGACTACACAAATACATTTTCTCCTGTATCTAAGAAAGATTCTTTTTGAGTAATTATGACATTAGTAGCTCATTTTGACTTTGAGTTACATCAAATGGATGTGAAAACAACATTCCTGAATGGTCATTTAGAGGAAGAGGTTTACATGAAACAACCTAAAGGATTCTCCTATAGTGATAAGGGGAATTACATGCAAGCTTAATCAATCCATTTATTGATTGAAATAGGCCTCTCGCCAATGGTATCTAAAATTTCATGAGGTCATTACTTCATTTGGTTTTGAAGAAAACATCATGGATCAATGTATATACCAGAAGGTCAGTGGGAGAAAAATTTGTTTTCTTGTGTTATATGTGGATGATATTTTGCTTACAACTAATGATAAGGATTTTCTATATGAGGTGAAACAATTTCTCTCAAAGAACTTTGATATGAAAGATATGGGAGAAGCATCTTATGTCATTGGTATTAAGATCCATAGGGAAAGATCTTGAGGCATTTTGGGTTTGTCTTAAGAGACCTATATTAACAAAGTTTTAGAGATATTTAACATGAAAGATTGTTCACCAAGTGTAGCTCCCATTGTGAAGGGTGACAAACTCGATTTGAATTAGTGTCCGAAAAATGATTTTGAACGGGAACACATGAAGAATATTCCATATGCTTTAGTTGTTGGAAGCCTTATGTTAGATACAGGGGGAGCATGAAGAAGGATCAAGATATATGCTGAAGCTGGATGAGTGTTTTAGCTTTGTACATCCCATTCAATTAATGTCATTTGCAAATAGCTTGATGTAAGAGAGAATCATCCTATGATCCTTGGCATTGCATAAACATTCATTTACTTGCATTCGTGATTTTACAAAAGCATATGGTTTGTGAAAATGTTTAAGATTTCATGATTGCATCAAATTAAAGTGCTCATGGTTTTAAGATTTTGGAAAAACTATTTTTCACCGTATTAATCGATTACCACATATTGTTAATCTATTACCTGAGCTTTGAAGAACAAAATAATCGATTACCAACATTAAGTAATCGATTACTTAGTATAAACATAGAACATGACTTGACGGGTTAATCGATTACCATTTATCAGTAATCAATCACTTAGTTAATTTATGGAACAATGAATCTATGTAGTAATCGATTACAGGTCAAAATAATCATTTACTTTGTTCATATAACCTTTTCAGAAAACTGAAGAACATTTTAGTCTATTAAATTTGTTTTCAATGGATTACAAATGAAGTTTTAATTGATTACTTAGGTGATTTAATCAATTACATTCAGTTACAATAGTTTGTTATAAATAGTTGTTGGGTCTTTTGAAAATCACAACTCACTACATTACGAATTCTCATAGTTTTCAAAAGCCTTCTGAAGTAAGAAGATATTGTTTGAGTAACAAAGTTCTTGTCCACATATTCAAATCTTCATAGTGTATTGAAAGATTTCTTGGGCAAGATTTCAAAGAAGCTTTTGGAGTGTTTGGTCTGAAACTTGTTTGCTTTCAACCTTGATCAAGATTGGTAATCATATGCATTTATATACTGTGGATCATCAGGTTGTTTCTCTCCATTAGTTTCTGGTCTTATTTGTTTTTATATTTTAGCTTGTAAGGTGCTATTACAAAGAGTTTCTTTAAAGCTTTTCTATAGTAGGGTTCTCTAAAGGGAAGAGTAGAGAAGGGTTCTCTATGTCTTGATCATTAGAAGTCTAATAGGGTTTTAGATTTCAATTCTTTATCTAGGATTGATAAAGGGTGATCTTTTGTAAGCTTGTAAAGAACAGATTTTGTTGATAGTGGAACTCTAGCCAAGGTTTGGTTGGAAGAAACTGGATGTAGCTTCTCTTGTAGAGAGGTGAACCAATATAACTCTTTGTGTTGATATTCATCTTTTAATCTCTTCTTGTTATCTTGATTTGTGATTCTTGGTGAATTCTTTATTACTCAACAAGTTAAGTTTTTGTAATTGTTTTCTTGGACTGAGTGAATTGATTGATTGAAGTATTCTTGGTTTAATTGTGATAAAGATCCTATTTTAAACAAATTTTAAAGACTCTATTTTAACAAATTCACCCCCCTCTTGGTTATTGTGTGTGTTCATATTGTTTTCACCTTATGTACGCTCAGGTTTGCACCAGACCTGACATTGCATATGTTGTTGGAGTTTTGGGAAGATATTAGAGTAATCCAGGTATTGACCACTGAAAAGCTACAAAGAAAGTGATGAGATATCTTCAAGGAACAAAAGATTACATGCTCATGTAAAGACAAACTGATTGCCTGGAGGTGATTGACTACTCAGATTCAGACTATGTTGGCTATGTTGATTCACGAAAATCAACATCTGGTTATATTTTTATGCTAGTTGGTGGAGCTGTATCTTGGAGAAGTGTCAAGCAAACCTTGACTACTACTTTTAATATGGAGGCTGAGTTCGTTTCCTGTTTTGAGGCTATCTCGCATGGTGTATGGCTATCGCAGATTGACATCAAGTACTCAGCCATAAGAGAACATGTTAAAGAAAAGAAAGTGGTCATTGAACACATTAGCACTGAGTTGATGATTATCGATCCTTTGACTAAAGGCATGTCACCAAACAATTTTGAGGATCATGTAGTACGAATGGGACTTGGTTCCATGATGTGATTTTCCAGTACCTACATTTGTTATTTTCGATGAAACTTTTGCTCAGTTTGATGTTTTCTCATATGGTTTTGTGCACACATTCATTTATTTATTTTGAGAAATATCATTAAGTTTTGATCTGGAATAAATATATGGTTTATTCATTAAGTTGAGAGCTAGCATTTAGAGACTTTATATATTGTGGTACATGGAAGATAATATTCGCTATTAGAGGACCTATCGTCATGACTCATATTTTGTTTCTTGTTATGACTAATGTTGGGTTAAGTGGACCAACTGAGAGAATGTTGGATTCCCTGAATATCGGAATAGACATATGTCCTCTATTTTTCAGTTGCTATTTTTATGGGAGAACCATTTCAGTATGTGGTCCATTTGTTGTCCATGTTCAACCCACTTGTGCAACGTTCAGCAACAACCCATGATCTTATCCCATGTTCTAATCCACGGAGGTTGAGCTCTATGATGGACAGAGCTCTATAAATAGATCCGGGTGCTCTCTGTATTAGATCACCAAACCTATTCCTCTCTTCAATAAAACACACCATCGAATTTGAGCAAATGAGGGTCTAGAAAGCTAAAATTGTGAAGGTTTAAGAAGGTCGATAGCAATGACTAGAGATACGTACCTCTATAATTTATTTTTCTTCTCTGCTTCCGTTTTTTGATTTGAATGTGTTGGTTATGTTTATTAACATGTTCAGACTAGTATATTTAATTTTACAAATCTTACTCAAGGTTGGTCTTGGATTTAGAGAATCAAGTCCCTGAAGAATATTAAGTTCCTTTAGCATCCCATAAGTCGGTTCTTGTTAGGAAGCAACTTTTTCAGAGAGGTGTTATCCAAACTTCTATTTGTGCTTGTTGTACTCTTCAGTAGGAGAATTTTCTTCATTGTTTCAGAGATTGTATTCTCCCTAAGTGGTTTTGGAGAAGGCTTGGTTTTGAGAAGCTTGATTTCTTTCATCACACTTGTCATGTGCAGTGGCTTCAAACCTATACCAAGGGTGAGAACCATAGCTGATTCATTGTTGTATTGTGGTGTGTTTGGTGTGCTAGGAATGATATTTGTTTCAACCATAAGCGAAGGTCCTTGTAGGTAATCCATAGGTCAACTTCCAACCTTGCCTATCTTCTCATTTGTAGTTTTAGAATTACCCCCTCGGATTCTTTGAATCAGCAATTGGTGGTTTGGCATCTCCTAGAAAATGGTCAATTTGTCCTTACTGTTGGTGGCAGTCGTGTGGGGACTAGGAATAGATTTGGGGCGGGTGCATGGCCTCATTTGCACTTCTTATGGCAATTGGATTGTGGCATTTAGTTCACTCGGATATCCTGTTTATTGAACTTATGGCTATTCATCAAGGCCTCAAGCTTGCTAGGACAAGGAGCATTACTCATTTGATTTTCTATTTAGATTCCCTCCATTCGATCGAGCTTATCAATGGCCAAATTGACTCTAGTCACCAGTATGTTGCTCTTATTTTCATCATCTAGGATCAGTTAAACGATCAATGGAATGTTCAATTGAAACATACACATAGAGAGGGGAAAGAAGCACTACACTTGGGAATCAAGAACACGGAATCTTTGTATTTATATAGAGAGAGATAGATATCTATGTCTTATTGAGATTGGGACAAACAAGAATGATTGAAACAATAAATATCTATCTCGTTAGTTACCCGTATAATCATCGAAGATTATCAATGTGCGGATATTTTGGCAAAGAAAAGTGTTGTTGATGATGACCCCTTTATGATTTTTGATAGCCCCCCTTATGAGTTAAGCTTGCAGCTTTCGATGGATGCTGCTAGTGTTGCTTTCTTGAGAGGAATGTAATTCTTTTTTTGTTTTATTTTTCCCCCTACCAAAAAAAAACACCAGTACTTATACTCTATCGACATTGGATCTACAATATTATTAAAAGAGTATCTTGAATGTAGAAACTTATGTTGGGCTCTTAATTTTATTTTAGTAGATTCTTTATTGTCATATAAAATTTAAGATTATTTTTTATATAAATGATAAAATTCAACTTAAGTTACTATTTACTTTTAGTGAATTCTATTTTATTTCCCTATTCATATAATATCTCTCATTATATTTTATTTTTAAAATATTTTAATAATTAGAAAACTTTGATGATAATTATTTCTATAAAAAAATTCTTTCAAAACTTAATGAAAACTTCTTTATTTCGATGATATTTTCAAATTACTTAATTTTCAGAACTAACACAAGCAATAAGAGGATGCTATATGATAATATTTTGGATTGTTGATATTTTTTTTTGGTGTTGTCAAATGTAAACAGGGTTAATTAAATTTTTAATTTCTATTTTTTTAATTTGACTTTTAGTTACTAAATTTTTGTTTAATTGGTCAATGTTTTTCAACTTTTTTCCATTAAAATTTTAGTCATTAAATTTTTGTTTGACAAGTAAAAGTTTCTAAATTTTTAGGAATTTCATTTTTTAATCCCTGAATAAAAGTTTAAACCCATTATTTTTTATTTATTTAATGAGATTTCAAGAATTAAAAATAGAATTTTTTAAAAGTTTAGGCTTTTAAAAAAAGTTGATAAATTTTGACCAATCAAACAAAAATTTAAGGATTAAAAATTAAATTTCAAAAATATTTAATAACTAAAAACTTAATTAAATCAATGTAAATATTATGATTGTTTCAAAGTTACTTTTCCGCTACAATTAATTACTTAGACCAATTCTAGAATGTACCACCCTAACATTAATCTAGGGTGCATCACTTCTATTTACTTTTAGATTTGAAAAATGTTTCTCAAGATAATCTTGAGTTGTTTATAACTTAAAAGAGAGAAAAAAAGATAAGAAAAATAAATGATTGATTTGATTGATAATATAATGTGACAGGAAGAAAGAAATAGAAAAAAATATTGATTAAGTGCTTCAATTTTTTTTTTATCAAAATATAATCACCAGTTAAATTTATCTAATCTCATGACTCTTACCATGCATCTTCCTTACAACTACCAGATTGTCGTCTCTCTGTAAAACGTGAAATTGACAACTTTTGGATTTACATTGAACAAGAAACACAACTATGAACATGAAAGTGTTGACAACAACCAATCACGTTACCACACACGATAACCCAACTTCAAAAGAAAATTAAAACCACACATCCAAAAACTAGGTCTTATGTAAGGATGGCAAAGTGAGTCAGTTCATCCGAAAACGGGCTAAGTTGGTCCAACCCACAAAAAAATTGGTTCAGGTCGGGCTGGCCTACTTTTGCAAAGAGGGTTAAAAATACTAGCTCGTTTCACTTTAAAGTGGGTTAGTGGACCAACGGACCAGCCCACTTAAAAAATAAAAAAAAAGTTAAAAGTTAAAAAAATTATAAAATAATTTAAATGTAATTATTTATACTAAAAATTAATAATGTACTAACTTATTCTTATAACAATGATTTTTAATATAAAATACATGTCTAATAGAAGCAAAAGCAAGCATGGAATACATGTCTAACAATGGTTTTCAATTACCTCCTAAGTCTTAACAGATTCTTAGAAATTTGTTTCACGATGATATAGGGAATCAAAACATATTTGTACATGTAGTATAACTCATTATTAGAGGTTCCAAATATAAATGTATTAGGGTTAGAGATTCAAAATTACTCACTTCTTCTTAGTCATTCTCACTCTAAACCACTCATTTAATTACCTATTAGATATTTTTTTTATTGGTGGACTACTAACCCGATGGGTTGGTCTAATCCTGGCCACACTTTTGTGAACCGGGTTAGGCCAGCCTATTTAATGAATGTAGGTTTAAAATTTCAAACGGTTCACATTTTTTCGTGGACCAAACGAACTGTCCCATCGAGCTAAACCCATTTTGCCATCTCTAATCTTATGAGGTCAATCGACATAAAAATCTAACAAGAAAGAAAAGGTAAACATTGTAAGAAATTAATTGAATTAAAAAAAAAAAAAAAACTAGAATCAAAATGACAGGGTGCATGTCCAAATTCAAAAGCTGAAATTTCTCACCCTCCAATAATCGATAGAAGAAGAAAAAATGAAGATCACTTCTAATTTACATTGGCAACTACCTCCTTTACCCTTTTTCTAGTTCCAAGACAGTAATTTCCCCTTTTTATTAACTCAACAAGTATATGTCAATTTCAAATGGAGCCCAAAATCTGAATCAATTACCAGCTACTTTATGAAAGCAGCAAAACTCGAAGTCCTTTCTTTTATTAACAGGAAGCAATTTTGGAATGGTTAAGAAATTGACGGTGAATTTTGTTTTTTGACCATTAAAAAGAAAAGTTTGGTGTGTGAGATGTAAGATAAAAGTGATGAGATTAGATGAATCTTCAATAAAAGTGATGCTCCTTAGACCATAGACGACATGTGAGGGCGTGCACCTTAGAACTCGTCAATTATTTTAGTTTGAATCTTAAATAAAAACTAGTCGTACGACACATAATACGAAAGACTGATAAAAAAATCTTCAGTGTAAAAATAATATAAAATTGTATTTATAAGTCAGTTTTTAAAATTATTAATATATATTTTATAGCTTACACTTTGTTAAAGTCCAATACAAACACATCTCATTAAATAACATAAATCTCAATCTTTATCCACATTTTATAGTGCCATTACTGTATTAATTTACTTTATAATAATTGGAATACAGTAAAACACTATTTATGGTGTTATAATGTCTTTGAATTTATTTCACATAAACTAATATAAAAGACACTCTGTATAGTAAAATATATATATATATATATATATATATATATATATATATACTTCCATTTTATCTCTTCTGATCCAAAATAATAATCTTCTTGTTTGTTTTATACATGTAATGAAAAACTAATAAATAAAAAATATAATAATTTTATAAAATTAATATTATATCATCGTTTGTCATTAATATTTAAAAAGATATAAGTAAAAAAATTAAATATTATATTAAAAAATAAAATAACAATTATAATACTTTCCAACTACTTTGCTCACCAGAATAGTACTAGTATTATGGAGTAGTATGTTAAAATTCTTTTTTCTTTTCCTATCTATCTCACAGCTCGTAATTAAATAAATTTTTGTACGTCTAAAGTTCAATATCTCCCTAAATTTCTATTGGAGCTGCATTGTTTTTAATTATCTTCAACACAGTAAGACTTACTTTCTCATAAAGACTGTGGCACCGTTTAGTTACACCACTCAGGTTGGAACGAATGGCTGTAGGCACAAAATCCGGAGGTGAGGGCTGAGAAACAAGCGGCACGAGGTTTTGTTTTATTGATGCGTTCACTTTCTTACCAAAACTGCCTTTCTCTCGCTCTACAAAACGCACCTCTCTCTCTCTCTCTCTCTCTCTCTCTCTCTCTCTCACTCACTCACTTAATGGTTTGTTTTTGCCGTGGGAAACCACCCAAAACCCGTTTGAACTTATCTATTACTAGCTAGTATGAAAGAGAAAAAAAATATATATATAAGAAAATAGAAAGTCTTTTAGACTAAGAAAATCTAACTTCCCAGAACAAACCAGAACCTACACATGGGGGGTTTCAGTCAATTTAACCATAAAGGGTGTCTCTGAAATTGTCACGTTCATGTTAAGGTCTTGATTGGCTTTCTGGGTTTGGAGAAAATAGAATCGCTGCTTCACTCTCTTCACTGCTGTGTAATATTCATACATAGCCCTTCTTCTCTCTGTAGAATTTAATTTGTGTTTTGATCATCTTCGAGTTTAGTACTTTGATTCTCTTCTTCTTGTGTACTTCTTGTAGTAGTGGTGTGTTGCTCCTACACCTTGTGTTGTATGATTATCAGTGTATAGAATTTTTTAGTTGGTGTGATAATGACCCAATTGGGAATAAAAAATTAAATAAACCTCTTATGAACAGTGCGAGTCGCTTTCTTTCTAGGTAAGAGAGTGCTTTTATTTTTATATGGTTTAAGATATCCAACTTGTTGATCCTCTTTTGTGTGTGTAGGTTGTTGATAACCTAGAACCAGATGTTTTATGTTGCATCCCTTCATAGGAATTGAGATGCTCTTATCCCTTTGCTTCCTTAATTGGAAACACACACAATAGCAGATCGATCTTTCCCCCTTTTTCACTTCCGAAACTACACACACATCACATACCTAAAATAAATAAAAAATCATACCCTATCCTTTCTCTCACCCTGTACCTCTATCTGTACGTCTTTATCTATTTTCTCTCTCCTCTCTCTCACTCCAAACGCCCCATACCTATACCATACCTGAAGCCAACAGAATTCTCAAAAGGGTTTTCAAAGTTTCAACCTTTGAGGGTGGTTTTCTCCACTTTTTTTTCTATTTTTTTTTACTCTATACTCTTTGAAAGATTTTGAGTTTTGTTGAGATGGAGTTTGAAGTTGAATTACAAGGGGGAGATCTGCATGCAGGAGTGGTAACTGAGCCAAACCCTATTGGTTTTGGCACCATAGAAAATGAACACACTTTGGCGGTTGCTGAGAGAGAGATGTGGCTGAACAGTGACCAAGACGAGTTCCTAGGAGTCAATGATGCTTCCATGTTCTACGCTGATTTCCCTCCTCTCCCTGATTTCCCTTGCATGTCATCATCATCATCTTCATCTTCAGCACCACCACTTCCTGTGAAGACCATGGCATGTTCCACAACAACAACAACCACCACCACTTCCTCTTCTTCCTCTTCCTCATCTTGGGCCGTGTTGAAGTCAGATGCTGAGGAAGATGCAGAGAAAAATCATTGCAACCGCTACATGCATGACCAACTTGATGCAACTTTTTCTTCCACTGCTTCCATGGAGATTTCTCAACAGAAAAACCCTGATCCTGGCCTTGGTGGCCCTGTTGGTGAGTGCATGGATGATGTTATGGACACTTTTGGGTACATGGATCTTTTGGAGGCCAATGATTTCTTCGACCCTGCCTCTATCTTTCAGAACGAGGATAACGAAAACCCTTTAGTGGAATTCGGCACACTGGAGGAGCATGTGCCGTTGCATGATGAGCAACATGAAATGTTGCACCATCAACAAGGGAGAACAGAAGAGGTTGATCATCAGGTTCCTGTGTGTGAAGAGATCCAAGGAGATGAAGAAGGTGGTGATGGTGTTAGAGTAGATGATGAGATGAGTAATGTGTTCTTGGAGTGGCTCAAGTCTAACAAGGATAGTGTGTCTGCTAATGATTTGAGGAACGTGAAGCTCAAGAAGGCGACTATAGAAAGTGCAGCGAGGCGGCTAGGGGGAGGAAAAGAAGCCATGAAGCAGTTGCTGAAGCTGATTCTTGAGTGGGTTCAAACCAGCCATCTTCAGAATAAGCGGCGCAAGGAGAATAATGGTAGCAGTATTAGCAGTGTACTTCAGGCACAGTTTCAGGATCCTAGTGTCCAGAACAACCAGAACACACAAAGTGGTTCATTTGCACCTGAATCAAACGCTTGTTTCAACAACCAGACACCGTGGTTGAGTCCTCAAACTTTTGCAACAGATCAGGCTCCTCTCATGGTGCCTCCACAGCAATTTCCACAACCCATGGTTGGGTATGTGGGTGACCCATACACTAGTGGTGCTGCTTCAAATAACATCACAGCTTCTCATAACCATAACAGCAACAACCCTTATCAACCTGGTGCAGAACAATATCACATGTTGGAGTCGGCACATTCATGGCCTCATTCTCAGTTCAATGTGGCTTCTCGCTATAGCCAGTCTTTTGGGGACAATAATGGTATTTTCCCACATGGGGGTTTTGGTGGCGGCTATGGCAATAACCAGTACCCTTACCAGTTTTTTCATGGCCCTGGTGATAGGTTGATGAGGTTGGGGCCCTCGGCGACGAAGGAAGCGAGGAAAAAGAGAATGGCGAGGCAGAGAAGGTTTCTGTCTCATCACAGGCATCATAATGGTAATCACCAGAATCAAGGGTCAGACCCACCACATGCCAGATTGGGGGGTGGTGATAATTGCACCACTGGTTTGCCTGCACCTCATCATGCAAATCCTGCAGCCAATTGGATGTACTGGCAGGCTATGACGGGCGGTGCGGCAGGTCCTTTGGCTCCACCGGCCGAGCCCCCGGCGGCTGTCGACCGGTCTGCCATGCAGACACAGAATTGTCATCAGAGTCGAGTTGCAGCAGATAGGAGACAGGTTGGTGGACCTTAATTTGATCAGATATTGATGTTATATGATTTGTTTTGTTTAATGTATATGACATAGGATGTGTGATTAGTAGAATGTATATACTGCATTTGATCATTATGAAGATTATCTTGAATTTGTTGTGATAGAGACATAGAGTTATAGTGTTCGTGTTTTATGATGAATAATGCGTGCATGACTTGTTTTGTGATAATGTGTTTAATTGATATGTATAGGGTTGGAAGCCTGAGAAAAACTTGAGGTTCCTTCTGCAGAAGGTGTTGAAACAAAGCGATGTGGGAAGTTTGGGGAGAATTGTTTTGCCAAAAGTAATCATTCTTCTAGTGATTTTTTATGCTATAGTAGATAAGTTTATAAATTTTTGTTAATTTCTGTTAACTTGAATTGTAACTGGTGAAAAATTTTGTTCAGAAAGAGGCAGAAACCCATTTGCCAGAGCTGGAGGCAAGAGATGGAATTTCCATAACAATGGAAGACATTGGAACTTCACGTGTTTGGAACATGCGTTATAGGTATTCGGAGTTTCATTGACAATTTTTCTGCTTTGCCTTTTGCTTTTTACCTTTGGGATACGTTGAGACTAAAATGTTCTTTTGAATCAATTTTTTCTTGGAGCATCAGATACTGGCCGAACAACAAAAGCAGAATGTATTTGCTCGAGAACACTGGTGAGCTTCTTTGCTTTGAATTTGGCTCCACACAATAATTAATGACCTTTCGTTTTTCCACCACTTTCATTTTCAAGGAACACGGTTTTTTCATACACACATTCATATTTCCTTCTGCAGGTGACTTTGTGAGAGCCAATGGACTCCAAGAGGGAGATTTCATAGTGATATACTCAGATGTGAAGTGTGGCAAATATGTAAGACCCTTTCTTATTTTCCATTTTTCATTCTTAACATGTTTTGAGGTGTACATGTAATAATTTTTTACAATACTTTTATAATATTATTTTTTTTATCTTCTGTTTTAATACAAATTTTTGCATCGGCATTCTTGATTCTATGGTAATTTTCTTATGACCTGATCATAAGGAACTGGTTCGAGTCCGTGGTTAAAAAATGCAAATTTTTGTAAAAAAAAGTATTATTAATACAATTTCCGTTTTTTTCTTCACTTAAAAAATTGAGAACTAATTGGTTGGATTTTTCTTTCTTTTTCAAAACAGATGATAAGAGGAGTGAAAGTGAGGCAACAAGGTGTGAAACCAGAGACCAAGAAAACAGGAAAATCGCAGAAAAACCAGCATGGGACAGGGACAAATGCATCAACTACAGCTTGTGCTGCTGCTAATAATGGCACGCCATCGTCACCGAAAACCAAAGCTGAAAAAAGTAGTAAATTAATATAATATATAGTATATGTATGTACAATATATATTATATTATAATAAAATAAGAGACTCTGAAGTCTGAACACGGTGCTCACATAATGTTGTTGAGTTTTAGCATGCCCTGCAATGGAGGCTGTCAAGGATTTGTATAACAGTATTTTGGGTAATATTTCTTTTCGTAATTTATTTTACGATTGTTATGTGAAAATGTTGTATGTGTTTAACTTGGATGTACATGTTACTTTATTAGTGGTCTATGTGATGTTCATTTAAGACTTGAATTTCACATTGAAGTTCATAGAAATTTAATCATGATTTGTATTATTCCTAAACGATAGTCGACTTGTATTATACAAGTAACTTTAGATAAATTTAATGATTTTAAAAATTATATGATAATCTTGGATTAAATAATCAAGAAGAAATTATATTATCATTGTATTTTAATGTTAATTTTAATTAAATTCTGAATTTAGCATATTTAAATTTTTTGGTTAATATAATAATTTGAATTAAGTAGGAGATTTAGTTTCGTCAATAAATAGTTTTATTTGGTCTACCCCAAAAAATTATAGAAGTCCTATCTCGATATTTGTTAACATTTAATTGAAGTTGCCGTTCATTCAGTTGTTATGATATGGTGATTACTAATTTCTGAAGACTACTAAAGAAACCTAAAATCATTTGTGTTTCGGCAAAACATGTTCAAATATCAAGTGTCGATTAAACCTTGAAATTCCTGAGTTAGCTAAAATATGAATAAAACTTTTTTTTAAGGAAATATGAATATCACTTAACATATAGTTATTCTAGGTTAGAAGAAAGATTTTCTTTTTTTCCATTTGGGTCGATAAGTCCTTTCCACCATTTGTCCTTTCCACATGCAAGGAAAGAGAAATATCCAGGATCCTACCTCCCCAAGTCACACAACATCAAACCGTGTTGACTAATTTTATGAGGAAGTCTCAATCAATATTGCAGAAGAAAGAGGTCAGTCATGATGAAACCATTAAATTAAAATTCATCATTATTAACTGGAAGTGAATCATATCTGTCGGCAATGGATTTCGCAAGTGCACCGCAAATTTGCTCTTCGTTTTGATCATACTATGTTTTCTTTTTTCCGATATTGTTACTGCCATTGACACCATCACCTCATCTCAGTTCATCAAGGACCATGAAACTATATATCACCTCATCTCATTTCCTACAAATTCACTGTGATATGGGTGGCTAATAGAGACCAACCACTGAACAATTCTTCTGGGGTTTTTACCAAATCTGAAGATGGCAATCTTGTGGTATTGAATGGGCAGAAACATGTCATTTGGTCATCAAATGTGTCCAATATTGTTGGATCAAACTCTACTACTTCCAAACTTTTAGATTCTGGGACCTTGTACTACAAGAAAGAACCACAGGAAGCAACATATGGGAGAGTTTCCAGCATACTTAAAATGCAATGTTACCCAATATGAAGCTTAGAATTGACAAAGTAACTGATAAGAAAGTGAAACTAACTTCATGGAAAAGCCCTTATGATCCACACACTGGGAGCTTCTCTTTGAGTGTTGAACGCCTTAGTATACTTGAAGTGTTCATTTGGAACGAAACGCACCGGTTATGGCGCACCGGTCCGTGGAATGGTAAGGGCTTTACAGGGCTTCCATACATGAAAACATTTTATCTTAGAGTGATACGTATTGGAGATGACGGGCAAGGAAATGTCGACCACTTTTTTCGGGAAGTAGAAGAGATTGGCTTGATAGTCTATGGGCATGATAGATAAAAAGGAGCGTTAACAACACAGGCAGTGGAATAAAATGATTTATTTTGAGTTAAAAAATATATTATCAGAATAAAAGAAAATTATACTCAAAATAAGTACTTGGATATTAGTCCTTGAAGTATAAATTTTTTTAAATAATGTGCATACATTCGCATTGAGGTTAATCTCTTTCTTATCAACTAAACTAAAAAAGCTGAAACAACCTTTAAAATATTTTGGTGCTTATGTATTGTCACAAGAGGAAGAGGAAATGGTAACTGCGTATTTTAAACTGCACCCCAAGACTTTATTTATAGCATACAGAGAAGAATTCCCTTTTCAATCAGATCGGAAGTCACTAAAAGCATCTTGAATAAGGAGTGATTATATGAGTTTTTTAAAATCATTTATTCATCTTCATCTTTTTGTGATCCTTAATATCATATTACTAATAAAAATTCTTACCAAATTTTGTTCTAATACAAAAAAAGTACAAAAAACTCTAAAAAACCTCCTTAATTTGTGATGTTTGAAAAATAAGAAATTGTAGAAAGAATTTTTTATATTAGAAATTCAAATTTTTTGTGAAGGAACTTCCATAAATACTCTCCAATGCATAATTTCTTTTAAAAAATAATTTTTTATCTTTAGAAATTCACTAAACACCTCCTATTAGAGATGCTCTAAACTCACAGTCTCACATTATCTTTTCTTTTTAAAGCCATATGAACTTATATTTTTGTTTGTTTCCATTGCTAATTTTTAGCACTTGAACATGAAGTTATCCACACTTTTTTCACCAAATATTTCAAATTATTCCATTTATATTATTTACATTCTCAATACGAACAAAAAATATAATAATATTCTACTTAAAAATTAATTAATCATTTGATTAAATTAAAATCTCTAATTTAATCATCAAATATTAAAAAATATTAAAATACTCGTTTGTGTGTGATCTCATAGGTTTAATACTAAACTAATAATATATTAATCAAGATAGACATCTAACAACACTCACTAATATATGAACAATTTAAGTAATGTTTTACTTTCAAGAACCATTAGAAAAATAATATAATATTTTCTTCCATTGTTAAAGTTTTAGGTTAACTGTAGAGTATGATATTATTGTTAAAATATGTTAAGTTAACTTATCTTGAATGATTTAGAAACTGATTTTTTCTTTCATTCAGTTTTCCTAATCATGATTTTATTCATAGAACTCAAACTCATTACTAAAATTTTATGGATTCCTTCTTGATTAATCAATAATTCTAGAAGTATCTAATCATATTTAATTTCTATTCAACCAGTACCCTAAAACATTAAGTGTTCAAAATTAAAATATAATAAATAACTTATTAATTACCATCATAATATCAAATCAAAGAAAACTAATTTCTTCTTTAAGAATTTTCTATTAACATATTAAGGTAATGTAAATCATTAAAAATTCTCAATTAAATCAATTTAAATGATTATATTCACATATATAATGATTTATCTGAATTATCAATATGTCATTTATAATAAATATATGATCAACAAAACTTTAGATTAAAATAATAAAAGATTTATTTCTTATTTTCATAACAAATCTTTAATTTAATTAAAGAAATTATCAAATAAACTATTTTACCAAATAACAGGATGATAAAAAATAATATTTTATTATTAAAATTAAAATTGATCACGTGGAATCTATTCTCATCTGGGCAGTCTCATGGAACAGCCGTCAATTTGGATGTGATGTTTATCGTGTGTGCGGACCTTTTATTATGTGCGATTCACAAAGCTCGCCAGTCGCCAACATGCAGCTGTTTGAAAGGGTTTGAGTCAAGCAACAAAGAGGAATGGAATAGTCAAAAACTGGATTAGTGGATGTGTTAGGAGCAAACCTCTACGGTGTGAAAGGGCCAAATATCAAAATACAAGTGCAGATAATGAAGCAGATGATGGCTTTTTGAAGCGGTCAAGGGTCAATGTTTCAGATTTTGCAGATGGGTCATCTCTCACACTTCAATCCGACACATGCCGAAGTCAATGTTTGGTGAATTGTTCTTGCATTGCATATTCATATGATGCTGATATTGATTTTATGTCATGGGGTGGGAATCTACTTGACATACAACAATTCTCAAATGGAGGACATGATCTATATGTTCCTGTAGCCTACACAGAATTTGGTATAGATTATATAAAATTAATGCTAGTTGTTATTGTTGCGTAACTCATGACGACAAATGTACCGATAGTTCAAGTAATAAAATGATAAATAGAGTATCGTCTTCACGAGGAGAAACACTAATTTTATTGTAATTATTATCTTTATTTTGGAAAGAATAAAAATAAAATAATGTGTGATTTGTGTTGTGAATTTGAAGGAATTAAAATAACAGAATCAAATTGCAATTAAAATTAAATATAAGATTAATAGTGGTTGCAAAATTTATGAAGAAGAATTGTGGGGAAAGCACAATCACCTCTATGTTCCCTACTCATGTAATTGAATGGATAATTAATATCACTTAGTATAATTACTCAAAGATATGCCTTATATAATTAGTTAAATCCTGATTTCTCGGTCATTTTAACCCTTTAATCCTAGTTAAGAATTCTAATCCCTTAGCAACCCCTTTTCAGATTAAGCTTTAAGTTGGCATACTATGCTTTGCAATCCTTCATCCCTATCCCTAGGTAATGTCAAACTCTTACTTTACCGCTTTCCGAAAATAAAACTCCAATATTCCTATTGTGAATTCTAGCCCTCAGAACCCCTAATAAATTGATCAAGTCTATCAATGGCAATCAAAATTAAAGAACAAGATAAAGTGAAATAATTATAAGAAGCTTCATTAATGTCAATTTAATCCACACAAGAGTTCACATTGGTTTATGCCTTCACCACAATCAAAGAGGAATTAGCTAGACATGGTCATGTTTAGCTCAATACAATGATGAGAAAATAGATGAAAAAGAATATAAAGCAGAAGAGTAATCAAACCCCTCAATCTTGGCTTTCTTCTCGATCCTGAATGTGTTCTTGATCTCCTTCAATGCCTCCTTCTTATGTTTCTGTCTCTGTGTGTGTTCAAAAAGTCCTCCTACTTTCCTATTTATAAAAATCCTTATAATCTTTTCTTCTTATCTTATCTTTAAGCTGATTTTGAAATTCCCGTAATGTCCACGCGGTTGGCGCCAGTCTCACGGGATCAACGTCAACAGACAGTGAGTGTGGCGCGACTGGCGCCAGCTTGGCGCGATCCGCGTGAGCTTCCAGAAGGTATGGCGCGAATAGCGTGGTCTTGACGCGATCCGCGTGATCTACATATTCCAGTTGCTTCTTTATTTTGTTTCTTTTCTTCTATTTATTGCTCCTAAACATTAAAATAATAATAATTAATAATAAAAACCAAAAATAATGAATTTTAGATTTATTCTAGCATTTATTTGATATTTTCTACTTATTTCCTAATAAAACTAACCTAAAAACTACTATATGCTATCAGCCTACCAAATAATTTCCAGATTTAAACATTGTTGTCCTCAGCAATAAACAAAAACTTTATTGTAAGGAAACTATATTCAACACTCAAGCATATCATCACATAAACAATCTCAGAACTATTATGTCAAATGTAATTAAACTCCACATGAAAATTTCAAGAATACTTGTCAAGTCTATCAATCATGAACATAGCCTGGATACCTTTCACCAAGGAATATAAATCACTCATCACTCAAATGTTTTGGGTGAATATGATCTCTCAATTCCTCCAAAGCTATAATATTAACATAAGCTTGATTATATTCTCAGGTTCCTGAAAATGAGAAACTCATGAATACATGCACAGTCAATCAAAAGGTCTTTAAAAGGTTGTAATGTGGCCTGGCTTGGGGTAGGAATAATTTGGATAGTGGTTAATTTGAGATTGAAGTCTATTAGAACTAGTCAAATCCGCTTGATCAACCTCCCGCTCTTATTTTCATTATTTCTTACTGGACTGCTTTCTAAACTTGGGTTCTTCCAGATCTTGTTCTATGGATATTTCAAAACCAAACCCAGTATTGTCTTCTTGGGTGACTTCTTTCTTTTCTTTCCTGTAGACATTCCTCTTTCTATTTCTAGTGACTTTGTCCTAATTCTCTTTTCTTCCAATCTCAACAAGGTAGTCAAGGATAAAAGGTTTTAAGGTGAATGAATAGAAAAGCTTAGGCTCAAAATGGTTAACAATGGTCATCATTTTAAGGTAAGGTCATTTGGCTCTGGCTTAAAAAGAAAGAATATGCGTTTATCATATCAACCATGCAAATATCATAGAGAAAGAAATCAAGTTCTGAAATATTATTAACAATGAGGTCACTCTGAAAAGAATTATACTGTATAGACTCAATCCTCACAAGCTATGGTATCAAACTAATCTTCCATTGATTTCCTATCAAATATTCTATTCTTTTCACAATGTACTTCAATCACAAAACTACATAGTTCCAATCATGTCATATGCAATTCTATACTCTACCTGTCTCATACATATTCCAAAACAATCATCAATATGCATTCAATCCAACTTTATCACTGCATTGGCAATTCATAATCTGAAAACTATTCACAGCTCTAGCAATTTTTTTTTTTGTTCTGCTAAACATCAATTGCTTCTTCAAGTATGATTCTTCAAAAATAAGGCATATGCGTCCCTTTCCCAGATTTTAAACATTGATGTCCTCAGCAATAAGTTTATATTCTAAGAAAGTGCATCTCGCATTGGTTTTCAGAATCATCATCCTTGGAACCAACATCAATCTAACAGAATGCATTCATAATGTAAATTTCTTGAATTTAAATTGTTCCACATGCAATGAAATAAAATTTATTGAACATAAAGAGAGAAAAGAAATTAAAATATTGTCTAATTTTCTGAAAAGCATCACTCCTCAGTCTCCATATTATCATCAGCAACAGCTGATGGCTGTGAAGGTCCAGGAGAAACTCGTGGGGGTTCTGAATCCTGTGGCTGATGAGGAATGAAGTTAATGGAAAAATGTCTGCACAAATCTTCCAGCATTTTGTTCTGATGTTCCAACAGTTTGTTTTGAGCCCTTAATTCAGACTAGATCTGCATGTAGCTTGGAGAATCCTCATAGATCAGTTCATGACGCGGTCCTCTAGTAGTAGTAGCAGAAGATGCTCGTGGTGGTGGTGCTCGAACTTCAGGTTGAGGGATGTCTGCACGAGGACTCCTTTTGGCAATCTCTTCAGGTGTTAATTTAGAAGCTCTGATCAACTGCTCTTGCCACTGAGCTCTTCTGCAGCCAGATATGTCTTGTATGTCATGACTGATGCTATCTTCACATCCATAGGCTCTTCTTCTGAAATCTCTAAACCTGCTTTCCTACAAAGATGAGAAATAAGTGAAGAATGGGCAAGGTGAGATTTATTGCTACCGTCTTTGATTATATGCGGTATCCTATCAGACAAGATACTGGCAATGTGAAGATTGTCATCGCCTAGTAGCACATGTAAGAGGATGGCCCGTTCAACATTCACATCTATTAAATTTGTAGATGGAATCATAGTATGATTGTTAAATTGATGCCATAATTCAGCCTCTCCAGACAGATCTTGCTTTCGCAACTTCTTAGGTACATAATCCAATCTAGATTTACCTTTCCAAGCAGTGTAGAGCCTAGTAATGTCTCTGCGAATCTCTTCTGCAATTTGAGGCATATCTTCTCTATAAACACTCTTACTTGTTATAGGCTGCATCCTGTTAAAATTTCTAATGAAAACACAAGCTTGAAGGCTATAATAACTAGTTCCCAAAAAGTCTTCAATTGTCTCATGGTCAAATGGAACTTCTATGCCTCTGACCCAACTAACTCTTTCTCTCTCCACAGTTTGTCTATCCACGTTTGCCAAGAATTCTTTCAGGATGACACTAGAACTTGGTTCAGCAAAACTCACCAGAGTGTGCCAACCTCTCCTATTGATCACTTCCAAGATAGGTGAATTTTCCGGGAAAGATTCCCAGTCAATCTTTTTCTCCGGAATTATTTTCTTTAGAGCATACCAGTTCTCATATCTTTGTTGACATTCAATGGTGCGGAAACGGTTTGCATCAAATTCAGTTGTTCTTGCCCTCTTGCTACCAGATGTAGCACTCTTCTTTTTGTTTCCTTGGTCCACTTGTTTTCCCTGAAACTCAGAAAATTTCCATACATGTATATGCAATGAATTCCCAGATTGTTGCCAACCATATCTCAATAATTTCTTTATTTCAGTTGTAATAGCAAGAATTTGCATCAACATGTATAAATGAAACAAGCATTTGATAATTAATCTCCAAATAAATTCTTCCTAATAATCCCAGATTTATTTGGTTCTATATGAATCAATAATGAACTCAAGCAATACCAAATGCATATTGATTCAATTTCTACAATTGATGCATCTATTCAAAGTTAAAATCCAAGAACCAAATTATCTCAAAGCAATCCTCATAGGCATTCATCATAAAATGAAAAGCAAATGATTTGCAGCTGACACGGTTGGCACCACAGTTCACGCGGATCGCGTGGAACTTCAGAAGCAATGGCGGGAGTAGCACCGTTATTCACGCCAGTAGCGTGATAGAGTGCTTTTAGTTGAATATTTTTCTATCCTTCTTAGCTTATTTGACCTCTCTTGGACCTTTATTTTCCAATTCTAATTCAGTTTTTGGCCTAGGCAAGTAAGTGGGCTTAATTGCTAATTGTTGTGTATTTTCGGATTTTTGGCTCACTTGACGTATCTGACTTGTGCAGGACCTATAGGGTGCTACCGATCTCCGAATGGAGCGTTCTAGGAGTCCTTGGAAAGATAACGAAAAGATCTACAAGTTTGTTAGAAATATCCCAATACCAATTCTATCATTTAGAGGGTCATTTTAAGCTTTAAAGTTAGCGCTTCTGCACTTGTAATTTTAGGCTGCGAATTTGACTTACATGGTTGTAAATAGCAAATAATTAAATTGTTGGGCTTGTTTGTGGCCCATTTTATTTTCAGAACTCAGTCACTACATATATTAGTGACTTTAGTGAAACTTGGGCACCACTCTTTACATTTCAATAAACAAGTTTTATTTTTCATTCCTTTAGTTTTTAGAATCAAACTCTTGTTGTTCATTTTCTCTCTACTGTTCTTCCTTGTTCTTCATTGTTCTTCATTTTCGTTTTGTTGTGCTTCCATTTTTGTGCAACCATTTCATGGGGCTTTCATTGATGATGATCATGAAAGGCTAAATCACCAATCAATCCAAGAATCCAACCCAAGCACAAGGAGAATTTGAGTTCTGGTTTAGTATTTCGAATCCTACTTGAATGTTCATCTTCTTCTTCAATTGCTATTCTATTTTTCATGATTATGAATGCATTTAGGATTGAAAGCGGATTAGGTTATGGATTCATGCCTAATTTCGAATATTAATCACAGAATAATTGGATGATATTTCAATTAGGGTTGTGGTTTCAATTAAATTAGGGGTTAATTCGATTGAACAACTTCTAATGAGATTGAATGAATGTTCATGATAGGATAAATTTCTGAGAATGATGATGATTCGAATTGCTTG
>PYAF01003792.1:329180-350499 GCA_007407185.1 Glycine tomentella
CAATCTGTTTTACTCACTTGTTGATAATCTTGTTAATTTCTACATTGTTCTTTGATTTTAGTTTACGTTTTTGCAAGTTTTCCTTACGCACACAAACTGTTTGATAAAATCCCCCTCTCTATTATTAGTGAATTGAAGCTAGAACCATATTGATAAGTGTCTCTGAGTCGACCTAGGTTAATCCTATTCTACAGAATTAGCTAAGTAAAAATTGTTTTGGTGCGTGTCGACAACGTGATATCATAGCGCAGGCTGGGAAACAGGGATTCGTAGAAATATGAAATGCATTGGCCCTAACTTCCATCAATCCATACCAAAATCCATCCTATCCACATGCTTTCTAATCTAAACCCTAAAGAATATAAATTACAAAGATTAGAAAGATTAATACATACCTTATCCTTGGCCATTTGAAAAAAATCAAGAACTTGGATGAACTCAAAATGTCATTTCTAACAAAAAACTTAAAAGAAGAACGAGAACTATGAATTTTCCAAGTACTCACTCAGAATCAGAATGAATGGAACGGAAATAGGGTAAGGTATTTATAATCTTCAGAATCAATGGAAGTTAATGGGGTTTTAGGTACATTGTAACTGAAATAGAGAAGTTAATGGCAGTTTATTGGCTTGCAACGTTTGAAAGTTAAGGGTCAAGGTTGTGGTTGCTGAGTTTGAGGTTTATAGAGTCACCAATTAGGTTTTCAAATTTTAAATTTTAACATTGGCCTTGAAGTGTCATGCAGATCGTGCCACCACCACGCTATTAGCGTGAAACTCCAGCATGAATGGCGCGAGTGGCGCCAATTTCACGCGATTCGCGTGAACCTACAGAACATATGGCGCGAGTGGTGCCAGTCTCACGCGATCCGCGTGAAAGCTTTTTTTTTTTTAATTATAAGATAAAACAAATGCAGTATAACTTTCAAATGCTTGGATTGTCTTCCAAGTAGCGCTTGTTTAATGTCACGAGCCTGACACCGACCTCTTTAATTTTCAGGGGAATCAAGTGTTATGGAAATAGTATTCCTATCCACTTCCCCTCCATGATAATTTTTCAACCGATATCCATTCACTTTGAAAGATTGATCAGAATTTTGTGGGGCTATTTCAATTGTCCCATATGGAAAAACTTTTTTAACAATAAAGGGACCAGACCAACGAGATTTGAGTTTACCTGGGAATAATCTCAATCTAGAATTGTAAAGTAATACCTGTTGTCCCGGTGTAAACTCCTTTGGATGAATCTTCTTGTCATGCCATTTCTTAGTTTTTTCCTTATAAAGCCTAGCATTCTCATAAGCATTTAATCTGAACTCGTCAAGATCATTTAATTGCAATAATCTTTTCTCAGTAACTTGAGACAGTTCAAAATTAAGAAATTTAGTAGCCCACATTGCTTTATGTTCTAATTCCACATGAAGATGACAAGACTTACCATATAAAAGCTGAAAAGGTGACATACCTATTGGTGTTTTGAAAGCTGTTCTGTATGCCAATAATGCGTCATCCAACGTCTTTGCCCAATCTTTCCTTGAACTTCCAACAGTCATCTCCAAAATTCTTTTCAATTCTCTATTGGAAATTTCAACTTGTCCACTTGTCTGAGGATGATAAGGTGTAGCCACTTTATGAGTGACCCCATATTTAGCAAGCAAACTAGAGAATTGTTTGTTGCAAAAATGAGCGCCTCCATCACTTATGATTGCCCGCGATACTCCAAATCTAGTAAATATATGTTTCTGTAGAAATGACACAACTACTTTTGCATCATTAGTAGGCAAAGCAACCGCTTCCACCCATTTGGAAACATAATCTACTGTTACTAATATGTATTGGTTGGAATATGACTTAGGGAAGGGTCCCATAAAGTCAATTCCCCAAACATCGAAGATCTCCACCTCCAATATGTTGTTAAGGGGCATCTCATCTTTCCGCGAGATATTACCAGTCCTCTGGCATTTGTCACATTGCTCCACATAATCGTGTGCATCCTTGAAAAGCGTTGGCCAATAATACCCACACTGCAATACCTTTTGAGCTGTTCTATTACCTCCAAAATGACCTCCATAATCCAAAGAATGACAATGCCAAAGAATCTTTGGCGATCTGGCTTCAGCTACACATCTGCGAATAACACCATCATTACATTTATAATAAAGGAATGGGTTATCCCAGAAATACCTCCGTGCATCATGGAAAAATCTCTTCTTCTACTGCCAATTAAGATCTGCAGGAATAACACCCACAACTTTGAAATTAGCCATGTCAGCAAACCAAGGACCCATTTTAATTACTGACATAAACGTCTCATCCGGAAAGGATTCATTAATGACTATCTTTGGTCCATCTTGTAATTCCTTTTCCTTAATCCTTGAAAGATGATCGGCTACTTTATTCTCCACTCCAATCTTGTCCTTGATTTCCAGGTCAAATTCCTGAAACAATAACATCCACCGCAACAATCGCGGCTTTGCATCCTGTTTATTCATCAAATACTTAATTGCAGCATGGTCAATATAAACAATAACTTTAGACCCTATCAAATAAGACCTAAACTTTTCTAATGCATACACTACAACTAGCATTTCTTTTTCAATAGTGGCATAATTCACTTGTGCCTCATTCAAAACTTTACTAGCATAATAGATAACATGCAACAATTTATTCCTTCTCTGACCAAGAACAGCACCAATGGCTTATGCACTTGCATCGCACATGAGTTCAAATGGCAAAGTCCAGTCAGGTGCTGTCAAGATAGGTGCAGTTGTAAGTTTCTCTTTTAACAAATTAAAAGCAGTAAGACAATTCTCATCAAACACAAAATCTTTTTCTTTTATTAGAAGTTGACTAAGAGATTTTGCTATTTTAGAAAAATCCTTAATAAACCTCCGATAAAAGCCTGCATGTCCTAAGAAACTTCTTACCCCATTAACATTAATTGGTGGTGGAAGTTTTTCAATTAATAGAAGTTTGGCTTTATCAACTTCTATACCTTTTTCAGAAATTTTATGTCCTAAGACTATTCCATCACGAACCATAAAATGACATTTTTCCCAATTCAAAACTAGGTTTGTTTATTGGCATCGTTTCAATACTTTAGATAGATTCGTTAAACATGTATCAAAACAAGAACCAAAAATAGAAAAGTCGTCCATAAAGACTTCCAAACCTTTTTCTACCATGTTAGAGAATATGGAAAGCATGCACCTTTGGAAAGTCGTCGGCGCATTGCATAGGCCGAATGGCATCCTTCTATAAGCGAAGACTTCAAAAGGATAAGTGAAGGTTGTCTTCTCTTGATCTTCAGGTGCTACTGGAATTTGATTGTAGCCAGAATACCCATCCAAGAAGCAATAAAATGCATGTCCAGCCAATCTTTCTAACATCTGGTCCATAAATGGCAATGGGAAGTGGCCTTTTCTTGTGGCATCATTCAGTCTTCGATAATCCACACACATCCTCCAACTGGTGATTGTTCTAGTGGGAATTAGTTCATTGTTATCATTATGAACTACAGTCATCCCACCTTTCTTGGGAACAGTTTGAACAGGACTTACCCATGGAGTATCTGAGATCGGGTAAATCATACCGGCATCAAGCAACTTAACCACTTCCTTTCTAACCACTTCTTTCATGGTAGGATCCAGTCTTCTCTGAGGTTGTCTCACTGGTTTTATATCATCCTCCATCAAAATTTTATGAGTGCAAAAGGAAGGATTAATGCCCTTTAAATCAGATATAGACCATCCAATTACACTCTTGTGTTCCTTGAGTACTTTAAGCAATTTTTCTTCTTCAGCTTCAGACAATCCTTTGTTGATGATCACATGATATGTCTTCTCTTTTCCCAAGAACACATATTTCAGATTCTCGGGCAATTCCTTCAGCTTCAATTTTGGTGCTTTACTGGTAATATCATCTTCTTTCTTTTCCAACACCTCTATTGCAACGTCCCGATCTTCAGTTGGAATCTCTTCACTTCTGATCTCCAGCACTTCAACTAACTCTTGATCATTGGACTTTTCTGTATGCACTAGAGTATCTAATATATCAAGTCTGAAACAATCATTTTTATCAATAAGATTTTTCATTGCATCAAAAACGTTAAAAACAACTGATTCATCAAACATTCTCAACTCTAGTTTTCCTTGAGCTACATCAATTATAGCTCTAGCTGTAGCCAAAAATGGCCTACCTAAGAGGATATGTATCTCACTTTCCTCCATATCTAGAACTATAAAATCTGTTGGGAAAATAAATTTGTCAACCTTAACCAAGATGTCTTCAATGACTCCACTAGGTTTTCTCAATGATCTATCCGCCAATTGAAGTACACCATGGTTGGTTTTAATTCAGAAATCCCCAAAGATTTGCATATAGAGAGAGGCATCAAATTGATGCTTGCTCCAAGATCACATAATGCCTTACCCACATTTACATTACCTATTGCGATTGGAATGTTGAAACTTCCTGGATCTCTGAGTTTGGGTGGTACTCGCTTTTGGATTATGGCGCTGCATTCTTCAGTAAGCACAACGGTTTCACATTCCTGCAATTTATGCTTTCGAGACAACAGATCTTTCATAAATTTAGCATAATTAGGCATGTTAGCAAGGGCTTCAACAAATGGAATGTTAATATGCAGTTTTTTAAACATTTCTAAAAATTTAGCATATTGTTTCTTTTGTTCTTATTGCTTTAGCCTCATGGGATAAGGTGGTTTTTCAAAATGAGAAAAATCCATTACCTGTTTAGACTTTGTAGCAGAGGAATTTTTATCATTACCTGTTTGTGCCTGTTTCTCTGCTTTTTGCTCCTCATTTTGATTGGTTATATCTTTCTTACCAACCTTTTTCTGCACTTTATTAGTCTTCTCTTGAGGTGTGATAACAGTTCCACTTCTCATAGTTATTGCTTTAGCTTGTTCTCGTGGATTGATTACTGTATCACTAGGAAATTGTCCCGACTGTCTTTCTGCAAGCTGCTTTGACAACTGACCAATTTGATTTTCAAGATTGTGAATAGATACACCTTGATTCTTGAATTGAGCTCTGGTATCCTGGATGAATGCATTTGTCGCTTGAATATGCTCATTAGTGGCTTTAATATGCTCATTAGTGGTCTTGGCAGCTGTATCATAGCTTTCTCTAATTCAGAGGGCTCTTTAGGTGGAATAGGTGGAGGTTGCAAATAATTGTTAGATTTATAATCCAACCCTTCTCCTTGAAATTTCCTCTGAAAATTATTACCCATAGCAAAATTCTAATTTCTCTGAAAGTTTTGCTGGGGTCTTTGGTCATACCATACACCATTCACCTGGACTGGGTCTGCTCCTATCAGTATAGGACATTCATTCATCTGATGGTCCTCTTGACAATATTCACAACTGAATATTGGAGCTCTAACTGGTGCGGTTTGTACTGCAGAAATTTGAAGCTTGTCAATTCTCTCATTAAGCTTAGCAAGTTGTTGTGACAAGAGCTTATGTTATGCTAACATAGCATCACTACTCCCAAATTGAATAATCTCACGTTTGGGCTGAATTGCAACGCTCTCATTCTCATTTGTTGCTAAGGAGTCAATCAACTCATAAGTTTGAGTTGCTGTTTTGGATTTGATTGAACCTCCTGCTGCAACGTTAACAATCATCCTAGATTCAGGAGTCTTCTCGTTGAAGAAAATCCTCACCTTCTTCCCAACTGTCATATCATACTGAGGACACTTCCTGATTAACTCCTGAAATCTATTCCAAGCTGCACACAACGTTTCTCTACTATGTTGAGTAAAATTAGTGATTTCATTCACTAATTTATTGTATTTTTCCATAAAGAAATGTTGAGCAAAGAACTTTGCAGCCAACTCATCCCATGTGGTGATGCTGTTAGGAATCTGTCTGTCTAACCATCTGAGAGCCTTTCCTTTAACTGCAAAAGGAAATAGTCGCAGTCTAATGGCATCATCACTCACCCCTGGTGTTTTATTGTATCACAAATCCTCAAGAATCTGTCCACGAAATCATGGGGGTCTTCGTCATCTTCACCACCAAACTAACTTCTCTCCACCAACGTGATTAATGATGGATGAATATCAAAGTTGTTTGCCTGTATAGGTGGTCTAACGATACTAGAATTCGGTCTGGTGAATAATGGAGCAAGGATATCCTCCATCAATTCATCTCCCCGTCTTGGCTGGTTATTGTTTCCTTCAGCCATCTCTAATTCAACTGCAAGTCCTGAATTAGAGTTTTTTGCTTTCTGTTTTTGTTTAGCTAGCTTCCTGTTTCTTCTTGCAGTCTTCTCTATCTTTGGATCAAACTGTAAAGTTTCAGGTTCAACTAAACCTCGCCTAAACTAGAGAAAACAAATCAGTAAAAACAAAATTCCAATATTAAAGAATAAATTACAAATAAATTGGCGTACTCAATCCCCGGCAACGGTGCCAAAAACTTGTTGCGTAACACACGGCAAGTGTACCGATCGTTCAAGTAATAAAATGATAAATAGAGTATCGTCTCTACGAGGATTGAGGCACTAATTTTATTTTAATTATTATCTTTAATTTGGAAATAATAAAAATAAAATAATGTGTGATTTGTGTTGTGAATTTAAAGGAATTAAAATAACAGAATCAAATTGCAATTAAAATTAAAGATAAGATTAATAGTGGTTTCAGAATTTATGAAAAAGAATTGTGGTGAAAGCAAAATCACCTCTGTTCCCTACTCATGTAATTGAATGGATAATTAATATCACTTAGTATAATTACTCAAAGATATGCCTTATATAATTAGTTAAACCCTGATTTCTCGGTCATTTTAACGCTTTAATCCTAGTCAAGAATTCTAATCCCTTAGCAACCCCTTTTCAGATTAAGCTTTAAGTTGACATACTATGCTTTGCAATCTTTCATCCATATCCCTAGGTAATGTCAAACTGTTACTTTACCGCTTTCCGAAAATAAAACCACAATAAGAACAAAATAAAACCCCAATATTCTTATTGTGAATTCTATCCCTCAGAACCCTTAATAGATTGATCAAGTCTATCAATGGCAATCAGAATTAAAGAACAAGATAAAGTGAAATAATTATAAGAAGCTTCATTAATATCAATTCAATCCACACAAGAGTTTACATTGGTTTATGCCTTCACCACAATCAAAGAGGAATTAGCTAGACATGATCATGTTTAGCTCAATACAATGATGAGAAAATAGATGAGAAAGAATACAAAGCAGAAGAGTAATCAAACCCCTCAATCTTGGCTTTCTTCTCGATCCTCAATGTGTTCTTGATCTCCTTCAATGCCTCCACTACTACAGCATATGCTTTCAAGGTCGGTTATTTGAAGCCTACAAAGTCGGTTTTGGAACCGACCTTGTCTTTGATGTCGTCAAATAGGCCAGGCAACAACGTCGGTTTTTTTGAAGACCGATTTTGAAATTTTTATAAATTTTTTTTTTAAAAAAAATTCGTTATATCTAAGTCGGTTATTTCAAAAAACCGACTTAGAAAGGTTAATTACAATGTCGGTTAGTTTAAAAAACCGACTTAGAAAGTTTGCATTCAAAGTCTGTTTTTTAAAAAACCTAACTTAGAAAGTTCGGATACAAGGTCGATTCTTTAAATAACCGACTTAGAAAGCATGAATACGAAGTCAGTTGTTTTATAAAACCGACTTAGATAGTTCGGATACAAGGTCGGTTCCTTAAATAACAGACTTAGAAAGCATGAATACGAAGTCAGTTATTTTAAAAACCGACTTAGATAGTTCGTTACAAAGTCTCCATAACATTAATGCAGCCTCCATTGATCAGCTAGTATCAAGTGAGTAACTGAACGGAGAAGTAACTCAGTTTGTTCTTTATACCATTCTAATATAGAAGCAAAAGCAATGAGACAAAACCAAAGAAAATAATTTTATTTGTGATGTCAATTCCCACTAAAAGCATAAATAAATGTCATGAGGCAAAAAAACAGATGAAAAGCTGAATATTACAAAGAAGATATTTAAAGATCATTTCCTTACAAGTAGCTTTGGATGACCTATAAACCCAAGATAGTTTGCTGAAGCAAAATTGACAACTTCTTTGCCATTAATTATGGTATGTGGCCCAGCAGCACTGCATAAAAAATCACATTATTTTATATTCGACTTTGAAAAGTAGAAGGGATATCTGAAATTTCACTTAATCATAGGGGTCAGGGGAGTACTTGTTAATTTACAATCCTTTTATCAAAATTAAAGGCAGGAATTTTATAAACCTAGAGGGTTATCCAGTGCACAAGGCTCCCATTATAGTGTGTTTGGGTAGGGTCTGTCGCAACCTTAAACCAGTGAGCTGAGCAGAGAAGTTGTTTCTGCTGCTATAACCCAAGACAATTATAAAAATCAAATAATAAAAAAATAAATAACCAACACCACCATGCCAAGGTGGAAACCTTACCAAATACTTGAGCTCTCCCTCAAAAAATTTCATAAATCCAAGTCAAGAAAATGTAACCATAACAGTGAAGTTGACAAGAATAAAACATGATAGCTTCAGGATTTCATCTACAAAATGTTTAAGACATTAAAAATAAAAAACAAACAAGGGTGCTACAACCAAAGAAAAAGAAATCACCTCTCCAACACTGGTGGTTCATACTGCAACTCTTTATTAATAGAAGGAATAAGGGGTTTCGGAACCCATTCGTTACATAACTCATCAATTTCCTGCAGATATTAAGCATAAAATTTAAAAAATGAAAAAATACAATAATATGATGAATCTCAGATCGCATTGTACAAGAATTAGCATGGAACATTATGCTTACAGATTTAAGTCATAAGTTTTCCTTTAAAAGAATATGGTAATTATGTCCTTTTGAAAAATAACAGTGACTTTAGAGATTCTACATAATAATAGGAAAAAAAATCTACATGGAAAATTCTAGTTATAATAAATTAAATACAGAAAGAGACTGGTAAATTTGAATTTTGAAAACATATCTCAACAGAATTTCATATTTTAAGCAGTGGCTACTAACAGACAGAAAAAACAAGTAGCTAAGAGAGAGAGAGAGGGCAGAGAGTTACAACTTATAAGTTGAGTACACAAGTTAGTTATTCTTTAAAAAACAATAATGAACTTCAATCCTCATATCAAGTATTCAAGATCTTAAAAAAATTACTATCTTAGCTACATTCCAGAAATACGTAGAACAACTCAATATTGCTAGCAAAGCTACCAACATGATACCAATTACATAAGCATAAAACTCCTATGATAGAATTTCCGTATAGACATAAAGATTATGTCACATACAATTTTCTATGAATCCATTAGGAGATATGTTTCTAAAAAATATAACAGAATAAACAATCACCCAAATAGCAATTCCAAATACATCACAAAGAGAGCTGCTATTATACAGCCACGGAGAGCCAATGATTAGTTCCAAACTTCACAAACTAAAATCATCACAAATTGATTCTCTCAAAACTACTTGAAGGAAAATGAAAACAGAACATAAATATTAGAGTAGTTCCAAGGAAGCACCAGGAAAAAAAAAGCATATGCTCAGCAAATAAGCATAGCTAAAGTCCATATCATAAGAGCATATTTTTCATCTATAGGAACTCCAAAGATTAATCAGCCTTGCAATGAGGGAACTTCCTCACAAAGAATAATAAGAGATACCCCATGTCAGGCCCCTAGAACAACTAAAAACCACAATAACTGAATGTCCAATCCAACACTCTAATTTATATTGAAGTGTTAGAATAAATTCTAAAATCCAAACAGAAACCACTATTCAGCTGGGCAATAAACTCATATCAAAATCGCATGCAAATTAAAGGTGAAGTCTGCTTACATTTGATGAAATAGGAAAATAAAGTCATTGTATCAGGAAAAAAAATTAAAAAATTGATAATTAAAGAAATGTCAACTTTATTTTCATCATATAGCATCAGTGATACTAGTCAGGGAGTACTCTGCCCCCAAAAGAGTTCTTGGTTTTTCTATATCACCAAAAGTCGTTATGGTCTGCAAGTGACCATAAAAAGGTTAAAATTTGTAGGGATCATACAATCAATGCTCTACTAAATAAATAAAACCACTAGCAATCACCTTTTAATAATATGAGCAAGTAGATCAAGACAAAAATGTCATTCCTAAATACACTTTAACATGGACAAGTAAGGCAATCACCTAATAATGAATAAATAGAAAAGTAAATAAAAAATCTACTAGCCATGCAACATTTTCATTATTCATGTGAGAAAGTATTCAAAATGAGCATATAGGTTTTCACAATGGTTCAAAGCATTTGTTATATAACTCAGCAGTTTTCCTCCAGAGAGTACTGGACTTTCAATGAGGATACTCTTCAGTAAAATAAGATAATCCACATGCAACAGAAAAGATACTTGTGAACACAGGGTTATCCCAAATTGAAACCCACAATTTTTTTCACACATCCACTTCCTAGTATTTCTCCACAAGTTGTAGCAGAAACTAACTTAACAGGGCATCATTCACCTGGTATTTAAATAATTGCTATGGAATTTAGTAAAATTCATTTTGTAAGTTGAATATCAGAAAATTGCAACATTTTATTTCAATTAGGGCCACATCCTTACTGATAATTCAAAGAAAGATTATTATATTGATTTTAGTAATACCATAATCCTATAGAAATCAATATATATCTTCAATATAGCCAGGAACATTTAATTAGAAATTCCAATGTACTTTTCAATAATAAACTCAGATGTAGCATCAAAGTAGTTAAGCAAGGTAGAATAAATATCCTGGCACAACATACTTTAACCTATAAATTTCACTTATTTAAAAAAACAAAATCACTTAGTAAAGTATAGATGTTAAAAATGTTCACCTTTCGCTGTCACATTTGGGTTTCCATCTCTATCACCTCCCATCCAAGATCCAAACTTTATGGGAGTGCAAGTCAAAGGAAGTGGCTTCCCTTACATGCTGCAAGGGATGTTAGATTGTAGTGCAAATCTTAAAAAAGATTTCAAAGGCAATTGATCATAAATTAAAGATGATAGACCTTCTTTTATGCAAGGCCAGTCAACTTTCCATTCAAAAAAGAATAAAACTTATACGTTTTGTCCCATTTTAACCAGTCTACAAAAGGCTACAATAGTAATTATAAAGATCAATTTATCACCTAGATGAATAACAGATAACCAAGGATTGACCTGAAAGAAAAATACGAGGAAAAAAATGTTGGATTATTATAGGCTTCTCCAACAGATAATTCAACCTACAAATACAGCCCATCACAAAAAATATGAGAATGCTTACTCGATTGGAAGCTGAACCTCAGCAATACCAGTAGTCCACTAAGTAGAGCTTTCTTCTGAATTTCGCCTTTTTACCTGACAGGAAAACATATTTTTAAAAGAAAGATGGTATGAATCCAAAAAAGGGCAACACACAAGGGAAGTAAAAGTTATCACACACTGACTATAGTACACATAATTGATATCCTTAAATAGTACCTACAAACTAGAAAGTGAATAAAGAACAATAAAGAGGAGACACTCACTTTAAGATGCTCAGGGATCTTATATAGTTCATCTTCAGCACGTTTCAGCTTATTCTCAGCTTGATCCGCTGCATCAATTTTCCTTCCCCTCTTCTTCGCTAACTCGTGCTCGATATAATTCACCCTGTTCAACAAACAAGTTGCATAAACCACATCCAAATTCAAAAACCACAGCCACAAACACAATAATAATAGTATAATTTACACAAATGTTGGGGTCTTCATCCATAACAGCGGTCTCTTGAGCGAAGGTGTCTTGAAGAACGAGCTCGTCCTTGTCACCGCCATCGCCGTCGTTCTTTTCGAAGGCTTTAGCAGCTAAACCGCCGCCGGTTCCACTCTGCACCTGCAAACTAGGGTTTGCTGGAATTCCCGATTTCCTTTCCCGCTGCTTCTGGAGGAGCTTAATTTCCTCCAATGCCATTCTGTTCAATGTAATTGGATCAGTGAAATCGAGGCGAGGCTTGCAACAAAAATGGCCGACAATGTTGGTGGTAAGTCACGCAGGGTTGCGCAGTTGTAATAAAACAAGGGGAAAGTTAATTGATTTTTATTTTAATTTAAAAATAATCAAAGTTGGTTATTAGTCCAACCAACTTTGAATCTTCAAATAATATTTGAATTATCATCAACAACGACTATCTTTTTGTTAACCGACTTCATTAATGTATTAGTGTTCAATTAATTACAAAAATGTCACTGGTTCTTCTACTAGGTCGGTTTTCGAGCAACAGTCGTAAATACGCTGTCGTAATATATACATTTTGTAGTAGTGCTCCTTCTTATGTTTCTGTCTCTGTGTGTGTTCAAAAATGTCCTCCTACTTTCCTATTTATAGCCTAGGTTAAAAATCCCTAAAAAAATTTCTTCTTATCTTATCTTTAAGCTGATTTTGAAATTCCCGTAACGTCCACGCGGTTGGCGTCAGTCTCACGCGATCAGCGTTAACAGGCAATGAGTGTGGCACGACTGGCGCCATCTTGGCGCGATCCGCGTGAGCTTCCAGAAGGTATGGCGCGAATAGCGTGGTCTTGACGCGATCCGCGTGATCTGCAGATTCCAGTTGCTTCTTTATTTTGCTTCTTTTCTTCTATTTATTGCTCCTAAACATTAAAATAACAATAATTAATAATAAAAATAAAAAATAATGAATTTTAGCTTTATTCTAGCATTTATTTGATATTTTCTACTTATTTCCTAATAAAACTAACCTAAAAACTACTATATGCTATCAGCCTATCAGTTATCCACGGTTAGCTTTTTTGAATTAGTATTTTTTATTTGACCCTTTCTCCAGGATTAGGATTGAAAATTTTCAATTTTTTTTTTCATTTTACCTAAATGGCAGATGAAGAGAGAAACATGAAAGTCATCATTGCTATTATAGTGACAATAGGAACTACCTTAATTGGCATTTGTGCATATATCATGTGGAGAACGATTTCTAACCACCATCATGGGCGGACGCAGGTTAACAATTGGGGGGGCAGTGCCCCCCCTTAAATTCTCAAGAATAGAAATTTTTTTTATAATAATAAAATAAAGTAAAATAAAAAAATAATTTAAACGTTTGTACAAGAGAAAAAATTGAAAAGCATAGAAAAAGAATAATAAAAAAGATGAAAAATAAGAAAGGAGTGAGTGTGGATATGTATGTTTGTAACTTTTATGAATGTAGTGGCTACACTCTTGTTACTTTTGAGCACTCATCACATGCTAATTTTGTTAACTTTTTCTCTTTTAAATTGTACATTTTTCACACTTTTGTTATAATAATTTGTTCCTTTAATTTTTTTCACAAAAAAAAAAATTTCGGAGGCGTCGCCTCCGAACCCCGCCACTATTGCCCCCCCTTAATTATTTTTTTTTTCTGGATCCGCCCTGATCACCACGATAATATATCGTCACTATGCATTCAAATTTACACAAAACGAGTTCTCTACATAATGGTAGGGTATATGAAAACTATACAAAGGCATGCTCAGAATCTACATAACAATAAATTCTCTGTTTACAAGTGTGTGTCTTTCTTTTTCCTTTAATTGATTAACAATTTTAGATCACTGCTAATTTACATTTATTTATGTTGTTTTTCTCCCTCTTCCTAATTTGTGGCACGGTGATAAATCAGTGAGAGAGATCATCAAAGGATTCCTTCAACTGAATGAAGGTGGAGCACTTGTAGAATATACAAGTGACAATGTGTTTGGAGATCTTTCACAAGTCAAACTTTAGGAGCTATTAATATTTAATTTTGAAAAGCTTGTAACTGCCAGTCTGCCACAAACAACTTTCACCCTTCTAACAACTTGGTCAGGGTGGTTTTGGTCCAGTATACAAGGTACTTAAAAATCTAGCTAAGTTATTGTTATCTGAAATAATTTTCAATTATAGTGTTTCATTTTCTGCATGTTATATTATATATAGGGGCAATTGCACGATGGTCAGCAAATTGCACTTAAAAGACTTTCTAGGGCATCTGGACAAGGTCTAGAAGAATTCATTAATGAAGTGGTGGTGATTTCCAAGCTTCAACACAGCAATAGGATAGGACACCCGTGAATAATATCGATCTCATATTGGTAAGGAGCCACATAGGCCTACCATATGGAAAGTTTATACTACGAGAAAGAAAATAGGATTAGGAGGTGTGAGTTAGTTACATGGCGTGACATAGAAGATTCTAAATATTCTGTTAGGGAATGGAGTATGTAAAGAGGGGAAAGAGAGAAAAAGGGGATTGGCTGAATGCTGATGGTTTAGGAGAATAAAATTTTGTATCATAACTTTCTTTCTTGCTGAAATGTTGAGTAAGATTGTTCAATATGGACCACATCAAAAATATTGTGAAGTTGTCATTTACCTAATGTACAAAATATTTTTTTCACATTTGAGTAATAAATAAAAATTGTTTATTTTCTAAAATTTGAATATCAAAATTGTGAAAAAAATAAAGTAATTTATGAATTACAAATTAAAGGATTATCAAAATTATAATTTAATATAAAAATTATACTTTTTTTTTGCAATTATATATTCTTTTTAAAAATTGAAAAAATAATAAATATATTCAATACTACTATTTAACACACATTTATGAAAATAAGTTAGAATTCATGAAAACAAATGTTTGTCGAGTTAGATAAATTTCCTATAACAATGTTTTTCATTTTTATTATGATAAAAAATCTTAGTGTGAAATGAGTTTTTAATATGTTTTTGTTTCTTAATATACAACTAAATTTTGTGTTTGGTCTTCATTATTTTTTTAAAATTTCGATTCATGATAAATGTTAAATTTTATTTTTAATTCCCATCAAGATCTCCCAATTAAGTGATGCTAGAGAAACTTAACCTTTGTCACAGACATGTGTTGCACTTTAGTAAAATAAAATTAGAGCAAATTATATTCGTATTTCTTGAACAATTTTCAAATTATATATAATACCATTCTTTTTTTCATTCATATACTAAACCTAGGGATGGCAACCGGTGGGGTGGGGGTTCGGGTACAAAAGAGACTGGTTTAAAATTTTAATACTCATTTCATACTCATCAAATTTCATTATATATATATATATATATATATATATATATATATGGTTTAAAATTTTAACACTCATTTCATACTCATCAAATTTCATTATATATATATATATATATATATATATATATATATATATGCATGCATGTAACTCATTACACTCTTTTTTATAATTTTAATTTACTTACATATTTGTAAATGAATTATGTATTACATTTTTAGTTATATTTTAATTCAAACAATATATAAATTTAATGAATTATAAAGAAATTAAAGATAAAAAATTTAGAAATCAATTATTTTTTCAGTTAAATGAATATTTTTAAGTTTATTATTTGGTTATTTAACTACTAAGCTAATTGATTTATCTTGTTGGTGCTCGTGGTAGAGCCGCGTTTGCTGGTATTTTTCAAAATAGAATGCTGATTTAGTTAGTTTTGTTGCTACTAACCTCGTCATCTCCCATTCTCTCCATGCTGAATTAGTTGATGCAATGATGGCTATTGAAATTGTATATAAGAAATGATAGAAGAATCTCAGGTTAAAATATGACTCATTATTGATAGTTTCTAATATTAATTTTGATTCTTTAGTTTTGTGTAAATTATAAAAAAAAATAAAAATAGGTGGAAGAATTACTTAATTTCCTTTAGTGTACAACATGAATTGAAATATGTGCATAAAGTGTCGCTTCTTTTTTTATGAATAACTATTTTGTTTATTGAAAATCTCATAAAGTCGGAATTCACAAACTTAGTCTACAAAATTAAGTGTGTAGGGTGTTGCATGTGAAAGCCTTTTATGTAGCACGTGATGTGATCAGTTATATCATACTTACTCCAACATCCTTGTGACATTTGTTAGGCACCTGACATAGACACATTATTGAAGTTACACCAAAATAGATCTATATAATATAATCGTAAAAGAAATCTAAAATACATGCATGTTTTTTTATATGTATAAATGGTATAAACTAGAAAATATGTTAATATTAAGATTCAGGGTATTCATAATGTAGTCATAGGATTAAGGGATTTTTGTGGATAAATTAAAATGGCCTTGTTGGGGTCTAAATTAGTCACGCTAGTAAAAAAAAATATTTTAGTCACCCTATTTGACGTTCCAAAATTTTGAAGAATAACAAAAATAGACCACTAGAAACTACGTATATTTTGAGACAAAAGGTTCAAGTTAGAAAATTAAATGTACGGACAAATTGAACCACTGGAGGCTATGGAATAAAGAAGCCTTAAATATTATTTTAATTCTCCTGTTTTGGTTAATAGTTATTTACTAATAGTACAAAATAAATTTACATTTTTATCTAATTAAAATTGGTTATTTACTAATAGTACAAAATAACTTTACATTTTTATCTAATTAAAATTGATTATTTTTAGGATAATTATTATAAAAATCAGCAAACTATATATAATGAGGTGTGATAGAAGAATTGTTTAAAATAAATTTACACTATTAATGTATAGTGTATTTTTCTTATTTAATCTGTAATTTTGGTTTATTTTTTTTTAAATAAAGATATTTGATCTTCTATTTTAGAAAATTTATAATTTTGATTCAATCTTTAATTTTGGTTTATAAGAAATGATAGAAGAATTTCTGGTTAAAATATGACTCATTATTGGTAGTTTTTAATATTAGTTTTGATTCTTTAGTTTCGTGGAAATTATAAAAAAATAAAAATAGGTGGAAGAATGACTTAATTTGTTTTAGTGGACAACATGAATTGAAACATGTGCATTAAGTGTCGCCTCTTTTCTTATGAATAATCATTTTATTTATTGAAAATCTTACAATTAATTATACGGCGATAATTTTATATATATATATATATATATATATATATAATTGCATTTATCTACTTTTAACCATTTTAAACAAAATTAATTATATTCATACATGTGGATTGGGTGTACAAACCTTGGACGTACGTTAAACTTTTTCCTAAAAGTAAAGAGTGTTAGATTAGGTGGTTAAAAAATGAGTGTGGGGTAAAATCATTGGTCAAATAACTACGAGATACTACTCCATTTGTCCTTTCCACATGCAAGGAAAGAGAAATATCCAGGATGCAAAAGTGGTTGGTTTAAAATTTTAATACTCATTTCATATCCATTAAATATTATGGGATTCAGATATATATATATATATAGCTCATTACACTCTTTTTTATAATTTTAATTTATTTACATATTTTTAAATGATTTATGTATTAAATTTTTAGTTATATTTTAATTCAAACAATATGTAAATTTAATGAATAACAAAGAAATTAAAGATAAAAAAATTTAGAATTCAATTATTTTGTCAGTTAAATGTATATTTTAAGTTTTTTATTTAGGTATTTAACTACTAAGCTAATTGATTTATCTTTTTGAAAATTATAATAATAAAATACTATATATATATATATATATATGTGCGCGCGCGCACGCGTAAATTGTGACAAAAAAATTATAAAAAATATAGTAGTAATGAATACAGATATAGGTATAATTTGATATTCTTCATCATCCTCATTCTCACTTAAAAAGTTTTATGTAATACTCATATCCATATTCATACCGAGTCAAAAGAAAATAATATTTTCTATTAAAGTCGAAGTGGGTTTGAGACTATACCTTGGAGCATGAGTTATTTGCCATGCCTAACTAAAACTCATGAATGTTTAAAAATATTACACTCTCATCATTAATTTTATATGTCACACTAACACTCTTAAAATTATAAAATAAACTTGATGGTTGAGAAAGAAATTTTAAGGATTGAAAAATTAAATGAAAAGAGATTGTTTTTTGGAATATCTTCACTAACATTTTAATAAAAACCGAACATTAATATTGACTAATAAAAATTAATAGTTAATATTCATTTAATGTTTAAAATATTAAATTAACACACTTTTATATATGAACAAAGATAATAAGAGAAATCGAAAAACTAAAATAGAAAACTTTGAGAGCAGTCATGCTGGACTCCGTGCCTTAAGTTAGAACGTTGGTCATAAACAGAAAATGAGAAGTGGGAGTTAAGGGTATCTTTTACTCTCTTAGAAATAAGAATAGTCTTAACGAGAGAGTGACTTGAGAGAGAGCTTCAGAGGACAGGGGATCGAAAGAACGTGAATAACAACATCACAAGGCGAATTCGTAATTGTAAAAAAATTTACTCTTTTATTTTTCATGTATCTGGTGTTGGTAATTTGTCTTCCTGTGCCTATAACTGACTAATTTTCTCCCTTCTAGCGTTATGATATAATTTTTGCTGGTAAACCACAATTCTTATTATCAGTCAATTGAATTGTTCTACTACTATTATTTACCTTATAATCAAACAAGTGAATTGGTATCCTCTTCGGTGCAATTGGATTAAATTCAACACCGATGGTGTTGCTCTTAGCGCTCGTGGCAGAGCCGCGTTTGGTGGTATTTTTCAAAATAGAATGCTGATTTAGTTAGTTTTTTTACTACTAACCTCGCCATCTCCCATGCTCTCCATGCTGAATTAGTTGATGCAATGATGACTATTGAAATTAAATAAGAAATGATAGAAGAATCTTTGGTTAAAATGTGACTCATTATTGATAGTTTTTAATATTAATTTTGATTCTTTAGTTTCGTGAAAATTATAAAAAAAATAAAAATAGGTAGAAGAATTACTTAATTTGCTTTAGTAAACAACATGTATTGAAACATGTGCATACAATGTACCCTCCTTTCTTATGAATAACCTTTTTGTTTATTGAAAACATCACAAAAGTTAGAATTCACAAACTCAATCTGCAAAATGACGTGTGTAAGGTGTTGCATGTGAAAGCCTTTAATGTAGCATGTGATGTGATCAGTTATATCATATTTGCTCCAACATCCTTGTGATATTTGTTAGACACATGACATAGACACATTATTGAAGTTACACAAAAATGGATCCATGTAATATTATTGTAAAAGAAATTAAAATATATGCATGTTTTTTTTATATGTATAAATGATATGAATTAGAAAATATGTTAATAATAAGATTCAGGGTATTCATAATGTAGTCATAGGATTAAGGGATTTTTGTGGATAAATTAAAATGGCCTTGTTGGGGTCTAAATTTTAACTAACATCTCATTATTCAAATTCAAAAAATCTAATGATTTTGAAGTATGTTTAGGAGCGTGATTTTGAAGAAACCATTGAAAGTTAAAATTTTATTTTTCATTGAAGAGAAATTTATAATATTTATAAAAGTAAACAAAAAATCATTACAAAAATTTTGTAATTAAAGAAAATGATAAGATAAGCAGCCTATTATGCCCTGTAATTGGATTTGATATTTCCATAGGAACTTTTTTTTTCTTCTGAAACCTAATACCTGTAGATTCAAAACCAAACAATTTAAGCCCAATGCAAAACCTATGATTAATTTAAATTAACCAAATAGATATTAGTCATCCACATAAAAATTATGATTTTAAGACATGAAAAACTTTTCTTATAACAAACTCCTCCTGAACTTGATGAATCATTTTTTTTAAATGTATGATAAAATTAGTGGTCCCCTAAAAGTCTAGATCCTCTTCTTGTGCCCTAATTTCTCTTTTAAAAATAGACCAAAGTCGTGGTCCGCATTAAGCGCGAAAAGGTCGCGCTAAGCGCGCTTTCATTGTCCAGCTAGATAAGTGACCATGCGCTAAGCGAGCTGGTTGCGCTGAGCGGGCATCTGCGCGTTGAGCGAGCAGCTTCAGACTTTTAATTCTCCTTTCATTTCCTTGCAATGAAATCTCTATAAAAACACAACCAACACCCCATAAATCAACTATACTTAGCATCTACTAGATAAAAGCTCAGAAGAAGCTAATTTCTACATTTTAATCACAAAAAGAAGCATTAAAAGAAGAAAATAATATATAATTGCTAAGTAATGTACATGTAACTTTATGTATGCTTAGCAATTATCAGTTATCCTAAGGGACAACAAAGTGGTTAGTGCAGAAAGGGAGGTAATAGCCATAGAGGGAAGGGATGACGAACATGAAGTAACACTGGATTGTAATGTTATGGGTGTGTTTGGCTGACCAAAGGCATGGAGACAATGAAACGATCCACAACGATGCTATTGGAAGGAGAATTAATGGGTGTTGGGTGGGGTTCAGGTGTTGGCTGACAGTGGCGCAAGCCACAATTTCATCTCTCATCAAGTCGCAACAGCATTGGGTTTGTTGATGGAGTAGAATAGAACTTTAGGTGTAAGGTTGGGGGACAGCCACAAGGTCACTACAATGGGGAAGTGTAGGAATTTGGAGGTCCAATTGGGAAACTTCACTACCTTGTTGGATGCTTATGTGTTTGAATTGGGGGACTTAGACTTAATTTTAGGAGCCTCCTGGATGCAGAGATTCTGAGAGGTGACCTTTGATTGGGATGAAATGAAATTAAGTTTTCCTTGGAAAGGGGAAACAATGGAGTTACAAGTGTTAGACTATAGGAAAGAGTGTGATAAAAAAAAAAAAGAGGGAAGTTGAGACCTCCAACTAACGCTTTACATAGTTTGTTGCAGGATGAGGAGTTTGGGGTGGAGGATGTGAAAGAAAGTGGGTTGGAACAACAACTGGAATTGGAGTATATGTTGGGACAATTTTTGAAGTATTTCAAGAAAAACAGGGCTTCCTCCCAAAAGGGATACAATGCATTCAATTGTGTTATCAAAAGAGGCCGGACCTGTGAGTGTTCGACCATACTGGTATCCTTACCATCACAGAGAGGAGATTGAGAAACAAGTGCAGAACATGTCGGAGCAGGGAATTATTAGGCATAATTCAAGTGCTTTCTCTAGTCTCGTGATCTTAGTTAAAAAGAAAGATGCATCGTGGCGTATGTGTGTGGACTATAGAAAGTTGAATAAGGTAACGATACTTGACAAATACCTCATTCCGGTGGTAGAATAACTCTTGGATGAACTACATGGAGCTACATATTTCTCTAAGTTGGATTTGAAGTTGGGGTATTATAATAACCCTAAGTTGTGACGCGAACGGCGCAAGCTTCGGAGCGAATTTGGCGCTCTAATGAACCATGGTTGCTGAAAAAGGTCAATTTTGGAGTGTTGCTGTGAGCCACGCCTGAAGCGTGGGAAGTGCTCTAGAAAGTGGATTTTCCACGCCTGGGGCGTGGGAGTGCCACGCCTGAAGCGTGGGAGCCACGC
>PYAF01003792.1:367422-378975 GCA_007407185.1 Glycine tomentella
CTTTTTAACCCTTTAATCCTAATTAAGTGTTCTAATCCCTTAGTAACCCCCTTTCGGATTAAGCTTTAAGCTGGTATATAAAAACTTTGCAATCCTTCATCCCTATCCCTAGGTAATGTCAAACTGTCACTTTATCGCTTTCAGAAACTAAAACCCCAATATCCCTATTGTGAATTAAAGCCCTTAGTACCTCTAATAGTGATCAATTCTGTCAATGGAATTTAAAATTGAAGAACAAGATAAAGTGAAGCAATCATAATAATATTCATTAACATCAATCTAATCCACACAATAGTTCACATTGGCTTTTGGCCTTTACCACAATCAAGGAGGAATTAGCTAGACATAATTATGTCTAGCTCAATACAAAGATGAGAGAATAAATGAGACAGAATACAAAATAGAAAAGTAATCAAACCCCTCAATCTTGGCTTTCTTCTCAATCTTCAATGCGTTCTTGATCTCCTTCAATGCCTCCGTTTGTGTATATTTGTGTTTTTGTGTGTCTCAGCATGTATTTCAGTGTTCTGTGGCTTTATTATTTATAGATAGGTTTGATAACCCTAAAAGCCCATTGATCTTATCTTATCATTAATCTTTAATTTGAATTTCCCGTAGCGTCTGCGCGGCTAGCGCCAGTTTCACGCGGATCGAGTGAAAATCCAGTACTTGTGGCGCGGCTTTGGCACGACTCACGCGAAGGTCCAGAGTGAATGGCGGTCTTGGCGTGAGTAGCGTGAACTTCAAATTCTAATTGCTTCTTTTCTTGCTTATTTTCTTCCTTTTATTGTTCCTAAATAACAAAATAACAATAATTAATAATAAAATTAATGATAAGATAATTTATATCTATTTAAAGCCTTTATTTGATATTTTATCTTTAATTTCTTAATTATTTTATCCTAAAAACTACTATATGCTAACAGCTTATCAGACCTGTTGAACAAATTTTTTAATTTTGTGGTTAGAATGGGAGCGTATTTGTGAGCATGCATGTCAATGAACCGTGTGTAACCCGGTATGGGTGTGTGTGCTTAGTAGTTGACCTGATTGGTTAAGCCCTAAACCCGGTAGGGGTGCCTGTGAATTGGACCTGTGTAACTTGATAAGCAAATTATGTACAGATCATGGCTAGGACTAGAGGAGGTATACAGCGGCCTGTTGGTGGAGGTCATGAGAGGCGAAGGCCTACAACATCCGCTCGTTGAGAAAGGGCGGCTGTTAGTGTTACTGAGGATCATCAACTTGAGGATCCTCCAGTTGAGGAACCACAGATGCAGACTAATGTACCTAAGACAGATGATGTAGGTATTGTAGCTTTTGGAGGAGGTCCAGAAGACTGTTTAGTTTTGAGTGGTTATGCTGACCATGTGGCTACTAAAGTCTGGTCAGGAGAGGTATTTATAACTACGACTCAGATATGTTGTTCAGCAATATGTGTTTGGTTCTGAGACACTGTAAACACGTGTTTATGTATGAATTGCAGGAACGTGCAGAGCTAAAGTTGGCTTCCCATGGACGTAAGGTTACTAAATTTGGGAAGCCAGCTGCTGAGATTGAGGGGTTGGTGGCTGCTATAGGCCTTACTCCCCTGATACGGTGCTCAGTCGACACTGGAGATCAGGGGTTGCTGTCTGCATTTGTGGAGAGATGGCACCCGGAGACTTCCAGCTTTCATTTACCGGTGGGCGAGCTGAGTATTACACTTGATGACGTCGCCTCCCTACTTCATATACCTGTTATGGGAGTCTTCCAGTCGTATGACCAGATAGATGTCGGAGAGGCTATTACACTATTGGTGGAGTTGCTGGATGTCACTGTAGTTGAAGCTGAGGCGGAGACGACACAGTGTCACGGCGCATATGTCCGATTGTTCTGGCTTTGAGAGTTGTATTTGAGACTGTGTCAGTCTAGGCAGTGGATACTAACATTTGTTGCATCTTGTTGGTTGCATGTTGTTTGCCAACAAGAGTGCGACACATATAGGTGTTCAATTCTTAGAGCCTTTTCGCGACATCAATGAGGCTGCAGGTTTTGCCTGGGGAGCTGGTGCTTTGGTGCATATGTATGAGCATTTGAGCTATGCATCGAAACACCACGACAAGCATCTAGCTGGGTACATTACTCTATTACAGGTAATCTTGTGTCTTTGTGCGTGTGGGGGGGGGGGGTTTGTTTTTGTTTGAATTATTTATGACTTGCACCATATACTGATGTAGTGCTGGATATATGAGCATTTTTCCATCGTTGTGGACGGGGGTGCTCTGGACTCATATGAGGAGACGCAGCTGCGTGCCTGTTGCTGGAAGTGTGCGAAGGCATTACCGCTAGCGACTTACCGTGCCCCTATTGACTGATTGAGACCTGATGACATCTGTTGGACGCCATATGCGGAGCACAGGCCCCTTAGGGATTTTGAGCCGATCAGTTTATTTTCCGGTTTCATTAAATGGGGTCCGCACATCGTTAGGTACCTTCCAAACAGGGTCGTTAGGCAGTTCGGCCAGATTCAGCAGATTCCAGAGCTGCCCATGTCGGAAGTCCCCTCAGCTGACGATGTTGATGACCGATGGGCCCACTTCACAGATTACCTTATATCGACTAGTGACTTGGTACACTATGCAAGTCACTGTGTTGCTGGATATATGGAGTGGTTTTATCAGATCTCACATCCGTTTATGACTCCGACGCAGTATGCACAGGCTCGTGCACATGCTCCACCTGGGCCTAGTACTGATTCCCCCCTGCAGCAGATGTTCATCCCCATCATGTAGATGCCGGTCCAGATGCATCAGATGTTGTGACGCAAGACCAGTCACCAGCACATGCAGTGGTAAAATTATTACAATTTCTTTATGCATTGTGTTAACAGATTTGTTTACATTGTCTAATACATTTGGTTGTTTTGGTTGTAATTTCAGTCTGTTTGAGAATGGTTGGCGGAGGGCTTGCAAGCCTTCATCGACGATGGTCTCGTTACTGAGGGAACTGATGCATACTCTAAGACACAGGAGATGTTGCGGCATTGTATATGGACAACGACCTAGACATGCACAGCGGAGACGCCTAGAGTAGTCCGTGGTTGTTATTTGTACGGATGACGACATCTATGTTCGACATATGTATTTTGTTTTCTTATGTTGCGCACACTTACTTTGTTAGTTATAATTATATATTGAGACAGTTATGAAAATTGACAGTTTATTCATTCTTAAAACCGTTTTACACATCTGCCAAGTCTACATGTTCAGTACGCATCCTCATACACGTAGTATACATTTGCATTGTACTAATGTAATGCTTGGGCCATGCTTGTGCTTCGCTGGTATGGTGACTATCCCACAAGAACGCAGTCAACAGCAAAGGACAATTGTCCTTTAATAAAACCTGTTTCAAATAATAACGTTAAGTTAGACAATGATGAGTTTGACATATTTATGTAGTTACATAGAATAATTAAATTAATGTCATGCCTAAACAAAGTGATTGCCAAAAACATGACCGATACACAAAATGCGATGAACTTGGGGATCTCTAGGGGGTTCGCTTCTTAAAGGAAAAAATGTCATACTTTGCTGAAGTGAAAGAGATACTACAATGACGTTATATCTTGATGCAATTACATGACCCATCTCCGTAATATCCATCCATTTATCAACGGTTACCTGTAAATAAACAGTTATTCAAATATGTTTAATGTGCATCATTTGTGTTGTTATGAAATCGATATAATGATTAAACAAAATGAACTTTTACCCTCGACAATCCATCAACCAGTAGGGATCGTTTTAAGGTTTCAAATCTGTGTATACCACCAAACAATGCTATATATCCATCAGTCCACTCTCCAAGTTCTCTGAGCAAATGACTGCGTACCAAAGACCAAGATTCTTCACCATAACCTAATAACACAGCAATTACACGGTATCCGCAATTACCGTCTGCTTTCACATCAGTGACATTCAAGATGTACTTCCGCATAAATGGATGAAATTGATCTAGCATCGGAACCATCCCGTGTTGAATCTGAACATCACATGAGGAATTGGACTGTTTTGGAGTGGCACAATTGTTCTGCACTGAATGAAACTCATCTACATACTCAAAGTAAGACGGGTCCCTTTTCGTTGACCTTTCGTGCTTTGTCATCTTCTTCTTTGGAGCACCTCTAGTTTTCACCTTATCAGGGGGAGGACACATGGAGGTTAAATCAGGGTACGCAATTTCTTTAAGTTTACTTTTTAAGTGTCAATTTCCCACACATGTCAAGATTTTGAAAACGCTTCGATATGGCTTCCATCTCGTCAGTTATGGTGACTTCGGAATCATGCATAGGGTCAGTTGAAAAGTTTAACCTCCGCCAAAAAATATGAACGTTGTCCAGTGGAATGCAACCAACCACATACTTTGCTAGCTCACACGCACAAGGTAAACCATGCGTTGTTCTCATAACACATCCACACCGAGAAGGATTTTTCCCTGCTAAAATGAACTCGCTCATATTCAGCAGCTATTTGGTTTAACGCGTACCTGGATACCATGCCAACAAGTCTCTTGTATAAAGTGACTTTAAAAACATGTCCTACAGCATGTGTGCTTCTCTCCAAAGATGCCTTGATCTCGTTATGTTGCAAGATGATCATGCTGTTTATCGCATCCCAAACAGTGCATAAGTCTCCAACACTATTCTGCAGTAGGCGCTTTAAGGTCAAATGTGCAGACTCCACCCTGCATATGGGTCGTTTAATTAATTAGTTCAAAATACAACAAATTTATGGAAATATCATCTGTTTGTTGTTGTATTTCCAAAATGCATGACCTTGTTTGTCCACGCTTTGACAAATTTTTCCTTGTGAGGATTCAACCAAGTGTCTTTAACGTAATCAACAAATGTAGGCCACGGTGCACATGCAACATCAAACTTCATAAGACAATCATCATATTCTTTTTCGGTAGCACAATCAACAAGACATCCCCATGCTTCCATCACATGGTCCCATGCATGACTCTGCCTAACATAAGTTTTGCATTTTGCCTTCACATTCTTCTCAATGTGAAACTGACACAATAAATTGGTTGAATATGGAAAAACACATTTCACAGCATTCATCAAGACTGGATCTCTATCCGTAACAATCACCCTTGAGAAGAATTCACTTTTCAAAAATATCCCTCTAAAGCGTTCAAGGGTCCACACAACATTGTTGATGCGTTCTGACTCTAAATACGAAAACGCAGTTGAAAATGTCATCCCAGTAGGTGTCACACCAACAATGTCAAGTAAAGGAAGCCTGTACCTGTTTGTTTTGTAGGTACTATCCATGAGGAACACCATATGATATGCATTAGTCAGCTGTACAACATGTGGATGTGGCCAAAACAAGTCACGTACAACATTTTCATCCTTTAGTCGATGCCAATGAATATACATGTCTTGCGTTCAAGAAGTTTCATTAGCTGTTGCATTTCAGTATTATCGCCTCTTGTATGCGTCCGATATGCATATCTTGCATTGTAAATTTGCTTCAAACTTGTTACATTATCAGCATTATGCTCCTTCATATAGAATATTTCTTGGTTTAACCATTGACCTTGTCATATCAGCAACAATCACTTTTTCCTCCTCGGTTATTCGACCAGCATATGGGTGTCCATAGAATGACTTGGCCAAAACATGATTATGACTGCCACATATTAGGTTCACCATCCACCCTTGTCCTCCTGGGGTTGGTTTACCCCGCAACTTAAAAGGACACTCACATTTTCTGGTGCTGGTCACAGAAGGTGTGAAACCTTTTTTCCATGCTCTATATTTTCCACTTCTTTCACAACCAATTAACATAAATGAAGTTCTTCCCACCTTTCCAGTTTTTGTGTCACTTATAACCGCTACAAAACAATTCTCAAATGCAACGGTATGAGCCCATTTCAATATTGCATCACACGATTCAAACACCTACACAAATGGAAAATTCTTTTTTAATATGCTAAATAGAATCAGGTAACAACTTTAAATACACATCATTACCTCATTCGTTTGGAATGCTGCAGAACAATCAACTAAACAAGCATTATCATCAAACGCATTGGGGTCTACACCGTTGTCTTCATTACGTTCAAACGCATCAACGTCTGCTCCAATGTCTTCATCCATATTTACTTCTTCTGACATTATACTGTCATACATTCAGTCATCGTTCTCCATCCAAACAAATAACAAATTAATTTAACATAAAAAAATTGTATGTCAAACCTAACATAATTACACAAAATAAAATATGCAGGATGCATACCTGACACGCATGCAATGAAATAGAATATACAGGATGCGGCATGCCTGACACGCATGCAATGACAATGACAATTTGTGACATTGTAATCGGTGGCCAACAATTTTTACAGAATGCATGCCTGACACATCATGTCAAAGGGTAAAATGACAATGACAACATTATGACAAATGCTACAAATTTGATAGAACCCATGTGAAATTATAACACCTCAGTCAAATTAACGATACCATGTGCCATATATTGGCATGTCTCACTCAACGTTGGATACCAAACAAGGCTCTATCACAAACACAACTATAAATAACGTAGAAAACCATTATCACAACCTCACACTTTCACACAACATACCTCCACAACCAAAATTTTTATCTGAGTACTATGGCATTCTTAGGAGAAACAACCAGTCAAACCATTTCTAACTCCAAATTAGCATTCATATTTCCAAATGGATCAATGAACCACAACCAAACTGGTGTTTCTTTCCAATGTCCCACTCCAATACCAATGCGCGTTCCTAATGAGTGTTCTTTTCAGTCACTCAAAACTAGAATACACAACACCCTTCTCCTAACGAATAACCAATGTGTGAATGAAATCTACTACCGAAAGCCTTCCCTAGATGTAACTCAACAATATTTCTTTGATTCTCTGCAACTTAGAAATGATGACGATGTTTGCACAATGTTAATATGCAGCGACCAATACTCGTGTGTTGGCCCTATAGAATTATTGTGTACCATCAACAGAACTCCTGATGGTATACTCAACCTACTTCGATCCACCATGGTCCCTACACATGATGCAATCTTATATTACAACGGCAAATGGAACAGACCACGAGAATCAAATTTTGTGGGTTATTCCTTCACTGGAACAAATCCAATCAAATTTGAAATTCCTTCAGGATGCAACATTCAAACACTCAAGGATCTCATCAAGCAAGTTGCTCCTATAGGGGTCCCCCTAATGGAATTCACAGCTCACAAGTGGTAAGAAAATTGTTTTCTCGAAAGCCATCTCATGCAACATATTCACACAACACAATTGAATATCACATAGTAGAGTTGATGACCGATGAAGACGTCTTAAAGATATTAACTGAATCCAACTATTGGAAACGTTTTTGTTTAATCGAAATTTTAGCTATTTTTAACAAAGTAGTTACCCAACAAGTCCTGATAACAGATGCAGATGTTGGCTGTGATGCTCACCACAACCATTTGTGTAGGTGTTTGAATCGCGTGATGGTATCTCCCTATAGGTGGTGATGGTATCTCCCTGTGCAAAAATCTGCAAGGATTTCTGTTACATCTCCCAGCTCTCCAATAGGAACATGTTGTTCCACCAATGCGCTCAATCCTTCGTGCAAACTTTGTATCCATGATACACTGAAAAAACAAACATTACATTGCAATGACATCCCAGATCAGGTACTGTATCCTATCAATAAAATTCTCCATGGCTCATGCTTTCATTCATTAACTCAATGATAAACCCCAAGCCGTACACTTAACTCCTCATCAAAAACCCAAAACCATTTGGGTCCCAAATTTTGCATTCCCAAAATAACAATTGTAAAGCAAGTGATGAACACGACAACAAAACTATGGCAGAGCAAGTCGATCGAGGAAGATCAAGCACGTCAAGGTCAAAACCCATGACAGAATTCGATCAAAGACCAATAATTTAACCTTGATCATAACGTCAATAGAGACTATTCCAAAACCCCCAAATTAGGGTATCGCCTGAATCACCCATCAGAAGAAGAATTAGGCCAAAAATTAGAATACATTCTGGGAAAATAAAACTTCCATAGAAGAGAGGCAAATGAAAGACTTTCGTTTTTTTTTTCTCTTTTGGAATGGAATATTTACATAATCCCCATGAATAGGACCAAACCTTGAAAACCCTACTAAATAAATTGAAAGGAACCCTTCACGTGAAACCCTATATTTGCATCGGAGAAGCACAGAAAAGTTCATTGAGATAAATGACGTCGGATAGAACATAGATTCTCGTAGATCATTCATCATAAAACCTAAAAGTGATAGATTTTCGCATTCAGGGAAGCAAACCTGAGTGGTAGAAACGAAGCGAAACCTTCAGAATTCAACTCGTGATGTTTCTGGAACGATTGTTGAGAGGAAGAACAGAGAACAGGGTTTGTATTTTCAAATGGTGGTGTGTTTTCGCGGGTGTGTTTGGCTTTTTATAGTTTACCTGTTGTAACCTTTGCCTTTCATTCGTGGTAAACTTTGAGAATTCTCTGCTGCCAATCTGCGCAGGAAATTTTGATTTTCACGTTCTGGTGTTAGTCTTCAAATTGAAATTTGATGCACTTGCACAGAGAGAATCTTGGTTTTGAACGTGCACCGTTGGTGTTTGCTTTTTTTCTTTTTTCTAAGTATGTCTTTGATTTAATTTATCTCAAGTATTTATCTATATTTGTTAGAGTTAAAAAATTGTTCAAATAATATTAATTATTTTTAAAATAGTGTTTTCTAAATATGCATTTTGATAAATTTTAATTTTTTTAAGACATTTTCTTCATCTAATTACTTTTCTCTTTTAGTTAGACTCTAAAAAATTGAAACAATAATTTTAATGGAGAAGTATATATTAAAATTTGAAAGTCTAGACTCGAGTGTGGAACTAAAATATTTATTTTCAACAAATTAATCGTTTGAGGCAACAAGGTATATAGTGTTTTTCTTTTAGTAATATTTCGATATATACTATATACATGATATATATTTAATGGGTAAACTATAATCACATCTTTATACAAAGTATTTTTATTGTCATTTTACTCGTAAAATAACCTTGCTGATGGAGATAGGTGCATAATATTTTTTAAACCTACAGTGTGTAACCTAAAATAAAAAGTCAGTGTAATATTTTTTGAACAATCATGTGTCTTTATTTATATTAAATTTTAAAAAGTACTATGCGAATTTTCAAAGTTTTACATTATAGTTATTAGATTTTTTTGTATATAATATTTATTGTAAATTTTTAGACTTTTTAATAGGCTCGTATGTCAAATAAGACTTTTAAATAGGTCAGACCGAACCTAAAAAGAAGCCTATGACATGTAAATATGTCATGGCAAGTCTTATGTTTTTAAATCAGGCAAAGAACATACCTAACCAAGCTTTGCCTGATTTCACCCCCTACCACTTCTTGTGCCTTTGAAAAATAATAATAATATAAGATTTTCGATTTAAACAAAAAGAAGATCTTTGCCATTATAAAAAGATAAATTAAGGCTTAAAAAAAGTATTATTTCTGAAATTTTCTTTTTTTAGATAATTTAATTTATTTATTAAATTATTGGTTTTGAAATTCAATTTATAAAATTATTTCTACCGTGTGTGATGTCACAAAAATTATAATTTCTAGTTTTTTTTCTATGAAAATTGCTTATAATTTCTTTTCAAATATATTTTTTAAAATTCTATAACTATATTGCCCAAACTGGTGTTTAAATTTAGTACGGGATCACGATAGTTCATCAAGTACACTTACAAATATCACCAAACGTTAAAATATTCAAATGTTGAAATTGTTATATATTATAGTTTACCAATATTTTAAAAAATAAAAGCAAATTTATTATTGAAAAAGCCACACAAATATATAATTTACCCAATATGAATGTCACTTGCAAGTATATTTTATTTATATATTAACATATTTATAAATAACAAACTTTTTTTTCTTATATTTCATAGAAGTCTCCCTAGTAACCATGTTCATTTCTTTAGACAAATGTTAGATATGAAAAAAATTATTCAATTTATTTCAAGTATTTATTTATATTTGTTACATCTATTTTTTTTTCAAATAATAATAGTTGTTGTTAAAAATAGTGTTTTCTAAATATGCATTTTGATCAATTCTAATTTTTTAAGACATTTTCTTCATCTAATTACTTTTCTCTTTTAGTCTAGGCTCTAAAAAAATGGAAACAATAATTTTAATGGAGAAGCATACATTGAAATTTGAAAGTGTAGACTCTAGTGTGGAACTAAAATATTTATTTTTGACCACTCAATCATTTGAGGTACATAGTGTTTTTCTTTTAGTAATATTTCAATATATACTATATATATGATATATATTTATTGGGTAAACTATAATCACATCTTTATACAAAGTATTTTGACTGTCATTTAACTCGTAAAATGACCTTGCTGATGGGGATAGGTGCATAATATTTTTAAACCTACAGTGTGTAACCTAAAATAAAAGTCAGTGTAATATTTTTTGAACAATCATAAGAGATTTGTTTAGGAATTAGAAAAAATACAAATATTTTGTATAATGTGACAAAATCTTAATGAGTGTTATTATAAAACTTCTTCCTATTTGGGAGATGGCTTGGGAATTAAAAAATTTATTCGTCTTTGTATTTAACTTGCCTTGTTTCTTATTTCTTTTTTATTTTAGTATTTGACATTAAGACTAGATTATTGAATGAAACTTATGGTATTTTATTTAGCTTGCTTATTTTTTTTATAATATTTTGTTGAATACTTAAAAGTACTCTAATAAAGTTTAACTTATTTTTTTTTCACGCACAATTTGAAAGGGAATCATGTGTCTGTATTTATATTAAATTTTAAAAAGTACTACGCGAATTTTCAGAGTTTTACATTATAACCATTAGATTTTTTTGTATATAATATTTATTGTAAATTTTTTGACTTTTTAATAGGCTCGTATGTCAAAATTCAGACTTTTAAATAGGTCAGATCGAACCTAAAAAGAAGCCTATGACATGTAAATATGTCATGACAAGTCTTATGTTTTTAAATCAGGCAAAGACCATACCTAACTAAGCTTTGCCTGTTTTCACCCCTACCAATTCTTGTGCCTTTGAAAAATAATAATAATATAAGATTTTCGATTTAAACAAAAAGAAGATATTTGCCATTATAAAAAGATAAATTAAGGCTTAAAAAAAGTATTATTTTTGAAATTTTCTTTTTTTAGATAATTTAATTTATTTATTAAAGTATTGGTTTTAAAATTCAATTTATAAAATCATTTCTAGCGTGTGTGATGTCACAAAAATTATAATTTCTAGTTTTTTTCTATGAAAATTGCTTATAATTTCATTTCAAATATATTTTTTAAAATCCTATAACTATAGTGCCCCAAACGGGTGTTTAAATTTAATACGAGATCACCATAGTTCATCGAGTACACTTATAAATATTACCCAACGTTAAAATATTCAAATGCTTAAATTATT
>PYAF01003794.1:1291-12394 GCA_007407185.1 Glycine tomentella
CTTTTCAACTTATCTTCCAAAATTCGTATAAATTCTATTTTAGGGTTCTTTGCCCTCAACCTTGCTGATTATTTGTTGTCTAAAAGCATTTCATCCAATACTCAGGTTTCCACAATTTTCTGAAGTCATTTGGGTCATTTTTGACCTAGGGGTATTTTAGTAATTTTACTCCTCACCCTAGGGGCATAATTGTCATTTTTTAAAAATGTTCAGGGAAACTCTGTAATTGTCACTCTAAGGGTATCTTTGGTTATTTCTAACCCATCTGAGAATATTTATAACATTTCTTCCTTGAATATCTTACCAGACTTCCTAGGGCAATTTGGTCATTAATAAAATATCCAGGGGTATTTTGGTCATTTAGTGCCTCAAGAACCTATCTGTCATTTTTGAAATTGTCCAAGGATATTTATGTCATTTTCAAAAGGGACATATGTGTCTTTTTCAAAATGTTTAAGGGTATTTTCGTCATTTCTCCCAAATCTTTTGTACTGCCTTTAATCCTAATAATTGACTGTGATTCCCAATTTTTGGGGTGTTACACTTTGCACCCCGGATACAACGGCTTCTTCGAATCACTCTCCAACGTATCATACATAGGAGTATGTTCTTGCTGAAAAGACTCATGTCCCAGATCACGAATCATATCCTCTAGTCGATCTCCGATGTCAACATCAACCTGTTCAGTGTGCGAGACTATCTGCGTGTCTGTGAATTCACCATGCCATATCCATGTTGTATAAGTCTTCTTAATCCCATTGCACAGTAGATGCTCCCGTATGTCTTCTAGTGTTTGCCGTCTACCATTCAAACAATTGATACAGGGGCAGAAATATTTTCCATCCCCATCGGGTCGACCTCTTTCGGAGGCAAATTGTAAGAAATTTTCAACTCCTTCTTCGTACTCAACCGTGATGCGACTTGCATTCATCCAAGATCGATCCATGTGCTTACCAACTCTGAGATACTGACAAAGTTCATCCATGCATGAAAACCTCACTTTTTCATTCAAGGTGTGGCCCTATCCCATTCAGGAAGGCATATTTTTAAAGTATATTCATATCTATACGTTTAGTCTTTATCCTAAATATGATGAAATTTCGGCAGCATTTCGCTTTGGTCTCCAAGTACACGAAATGAAAGCGGTGACATGAGTTCCACCACAGTCAAGTATGCACCCGGAGAACAAAGTGAAATGCATTGTATCGAAATTTTATCATATTTAAGACAAGAATGACAACGTTTAAATATGAATATACTAAAAAAATATAAGCCCTCCCAAACTGTCCAAACGAACAATTCAAGATTCAATACAATGATTAATCCAAACTGTCCGGAAGAATCACTATAATGAATCTCAAACGGGAAACTACGGTTCACTCATAATGAACATTATTTGTATATAGACATAGTCATTAATGGCATAAAACAGTTTACACAAGTACGCATTACATATAGAAGGTAAAAAATTTTGAAAGGCATTCGTCAGTACCTGAGATGATGGTCAATGACAATCTCCAACAATGAATCTGGTGATGATGATACAAAGAAGCAAAGGACAACTACCTACAAATGATGTTGAACAGTGAAGATGTTATATTCAAAGATGATACAGATACGATTATATATGTAGGACAGAATTGGGGCTAGTGTGAGCCTTAACAGAAGCCTTACCTTTCGTGAAGGAGCAAAGCCTGCCTGTGGATTGGGTTCTACTAATGGTGGTGTAACTAGGGTTGCAGCCTCACTTGGTTGCTCTTCCTGCAAAGAATTAAAAAACAAGAAAAGTCATTACCTATGTTTGAGGGAACATAGCCATGAAATTATATGTAGTATGCAATTTATCTGGTTAATGCAACTTTAAACTCATCACTAAACCTATACATGGAATGTGTGTGTGTGCGCTATGTGGTTGCCTATATAAATAACAGAAGAGAATGGATAAAAGAAGACAAAAATATATAAATAAATAAAGGAAGAACGATGTAAAAAAATAAGGTGTATGTGGCTGTGCACTATGTGGCTGCCCATATATGAAACAGGCCCTAAAATTGTAGCTGATGAGGAAATTCGAGAGTGAGCTTTGGATGATACCGAAGTTAGTAGCTATTTTGTGTCTTAAAGGAAATGAGGATTCGATAATGTTTGTTCCATTGGTTGCAATTAGTGGTCGATTGGATGAGGGACAAAGACTTGATCTCAGATACTTAAAGAAAAGTAGTGATCACCATTTGGAGCTTGGCTACAAGGAACATAATTAAAACAATGATAATATTTTTGGTTTTCTGTTAATGCCTTGTAATAGTTCCTTTTTGTTGTGGTTTTGGGTTGAGCGTCATTTGAATGATGGAGACTTTGTTCTCTTCAATCGTCATCCTAGTCTTCGTAAAATGTCTATCATGTGGTATAGAATCAAAATGATGCCTTATTCTACTTTCCGGCTTAACTTGTCTGTAACTTCACCATCATAAGGCTGAAATCTGTACCTTATTGTGGTGAAGTTACAGACAAGTTAAGCCAAAAAGTAGAATAAGGCGTCATTTTCATTCTATGCCACTTGATAGACATTTTACGAAGACTAGGCTAACGATTGAAGCGAAGAAAGTCTCCATCATTCAAATGACGCTCAGCCCAAAACCACAACAAAAACAACTATTACAAGGCATGGACAGAAAACCAAAAATATTATCATTGTTTTAATTATGTTCCTTGTAGCCAAGCTCCAAATGGTGATCACTACTTTTCTTTAAGTATCTGAGATCAAGTCTTTGTCCCTCATCCAATCGACCACTAATCGCAACCAATGGAACAAACATTATCGAATCCTCATTTCCTTTAAGACACAAAACAACTACTAACTTCGGTATCATCCAAAGCTCACTCTCGAATTTCCTCATCAGCTACAATTTTAGGGCCTGTTTGATATATGGGCAGCCACATAGCGCATAGCCACATACACTCTATTTTTTACATCGTTCTTCCTTTATTTATTTATATATTTTTGTCTTCTTTTATCCATTCTCTTGTATATACCATTCTTTAATCCATTCTTTATTTTTATTTTATTTTATTCTCATTTTCTTGCCTAAACTAAACCAAAGACAACAGAACATCAGTCTCATGAACCAAAGAGAACAGAACATCAGCAAAGGACCAAAGTTATTAGCATAGGACAAATATTAGCATCAATTTTCCCTTGTATTTCATACACACAGAGAGCTGTAACCCTTATTTGGTCAGCATCACCCTTTAGGATTCAATGGGTTAACATCCTGGCCCATGACATCTATAATAGAAGTAGCCCCTAAAGCTAAATAAAGTTCTGCAAATTTGAAAATGAAAGTGCACCATGCCATTACTCTCAGGACCTATCAAAATCATAAAGATTACCAGCGGTTGACAAAAGTTCAAATCTAAATGTATCCATGACTCCATGTAACAGTATGCACTAATAGGTTATAGGACCAGTTTTACGTTAACGCGCGGGGCTACATGAATAGTTAGACATGTTAATAAATTCATTTATTAAATAATGAAAATGGTAGCAAGCCACCAACAATGCGCGACCTCAGCAACCATGGTGGCATTACATCTAAACAGCACAGGATACTAACCTTGGGGGAGAGCGACCTCAGCAAGCCACCAACAATGCGCGACAATGGTGACACCGCGCGGATCCTTGAAGCAACAGGTGCTGTGGACCGTGATATGGGCGCGAAGGCACGACGGAGAAGATATTTTTTTTGGCCAACAAAAACGAGGGAGAAGAGATGGATACAGTGTCGACGACAAGGCACGAAGGAGAAGAAGAGATGGTGTTGGCGCTTCAGTGGGTGACGACAACGAGGGAGGTTTTCATAGATATGGGCGCGAGAGTGAAGGGTCGTAGCTCTTCGAAAAAGACAAAGGCTTTAAGGTGCGATACTGAAGTTTATCGTCGTGACGGGTACCTATCATACCCACAACATCGGTTCTCATACAAAAACCAATGTTAATCTATTATTTTAACATCGATTTCACTTAAAATCTTGACAACCGATGTTAACATTTCATGGTTAACATTAGTTATACTTAAAAATCTAGAAAATCGATGTTAACATTTCACTATTAACATCGATTTTACTTAAAATCTTGACAGCCGATGTTAACATTTTATGGTTAACATCGGTTGTACTTAAAAATCTAGAAAACCGATGTTAACATTTCATCGTTAACATCGGTTTCACTTAAAAATATTGAAAATCGATGTTAACATTTCACTGTTAACATCGGTTCTGTGAAAAATCTACAAAACCGATGTTAAATTAGTCCGCTTATTTACAAAATTGCCACCGCGTTTTTGTTAACATCGGTTCTCTGGATAACCGATGTTAAACTAGCGATGTTAAAACCTATTTTTCTAGTAGTGAAGTAAACATATATCACTATAGTTTCACTGATTAAAGCAATCTAACATACCTTCAACAGGTTCTTCTACTTGAATAGAATGAACATTTGCATGATGACGCATTTGAGACGACCCCACACAAGTATCTTCTTGGAATTCAGTCACATGCACACCAGCATCCTCATCATTATCCGGTGCACTAGCATCCTCCTCAAGAAGACGATCTTCCATCGCGATATTTTCATCATCGTCATCCATAACCCAAGTTAGGTCATATTCAGCTTCCTCAGACACGTTTACACCTGGAGCAACATATAATGCTTCATTATTTGCAGAATTAAAAGCGACTGACCTCATGGGTAAGGGTAAAACAACATCCTCCACTACGACATAATCCATGTACAATTCTAACAATTCATTTGTTAACTGCTTCAAAAATTGGTCCATTATAATTTCTCTGTCTTCATCATCCAGCAGTTGACTCCCCGTGTAATGATCGTGTTGCCATAATCTTGTCGTCACCAAACTAATACGTTGGTTGTCTTTTAGACCTAATTTTTTGCGTATCTTCTTATGTAATTCACTAACTGTTGATCTTCGATTGATACGTGTCGTCCTGTTGTCCCCTTAAAAAACAACACCCCATCGTCCTCTAACTTTTCTTCCATTAAAAAATAACATAACATCAACGCTCTGACTACCTGAACTCATCTTGCTGCCAACAAAAATAAAATTTTTAAAAGACGTAATGGTCAAATACAGACGCTTAAAGGATGCTTAAACTAGAACCAAACCACAACTAATGGACCTAAACAACAACGCACTTAACCAATGCATTTGGAGGCCACCTTAAATAAAACAAAACCACCCAAACACGCCTAAATTAGGCGCGTTTAAACACGCCTATTTTGCGCTTGTTCAATGATCCCAAATTTCAAAATATTTTCCAAAGTGCGCCATTTTTCAAATTATTTTATTAATTTGTATTATTTTATTAAATTTGCCAAGAATCAAGAAATTGTCCCTGTTGGAAAAAACAAGTATATTAGAATGTACGTATGACACCATTTTCAACATAATGTAATTTTAATCAAATAATTTCAAGCCATATTCCAAAAGGGAATCTTCTTGGTCTTACCAACCAAAGAAATATCTTGGTATAAGGGGTAACATGGATTACCTGATTGATGTTTATACTTTATACATGTAAAGCTATTGGTGAAAATTAAATAACTAGAAATTAATTTAATGCAACACTTTATTTTCTAGGGAACAATGTATGTGTTTATAAATTAAAAATCAACTCAGACAGTTATATATTTTAAAAAAGCTTTTACTTTATTCATTTTTTAATGAATTAAGATGAGTAAATTATTTTTTTTATCAAAAGTAATTTTGTTCAAATTGAATAGAATTACCATGATGATTATTAAGCTAATATGTCCAAAATTGGAATGTCAAACCACTAAACAAGAATAGAACAAGAAGAAATCATGGGCAAAATATTAACAAGAATAGAAAAGGCAAAATTGATGTATGTAAACAAAAATCTCTGTTGCGAAATGAATCAGGATGCATAGAGTTAGTGAAATTTATTTATATTTTTTTTCCTATGAATTTAACAGCACCATACCTTGTTGTTCTTTGAAACTGACGAGCTTTCCAGTGGTAAAATAATTGATGATGATGAAGCAAAACCAAACATCTTGGTTTCATAAACATTAAGAAGTTGAGGGGCCATCTCTTCTTCTGATGAGGAGGATGATGAAGCTTCAGAGATGAAATCAATGACTGATTTGAACTAAGGTTTTGTCTTGTCTTGGGAATGAACAAAACCTTTGATCTTGGTTTTGTCCATGTTGTATTATGTATGTAACATTGATGTCCATGACAACTACTGAATTTGTCACAATATAGGCCAGGAGGAATAGGAGTGTCCTGAAAATCAAACGTGGAATTGCTAAGAATAAAGGGCCTATAACTAAAGTGTATTCTAGAGGTAATCAGAAGATGACAAACCCGACTAATTCACAAGTCAATTACTTAAGTGGTTATATGGGTCAATTAGGTGTTAATTGCTATATGTACATACTGCAGTAGTAGTTTTTAGGAAAACTATTATGGAGGAGAGGACACAGTCCAATACTCAGTAATCATTACATAATGACAATATTTTTCTTGTATCGTGCTCTCTCCTTATCTGTGTACTATTGTGTGTCTTCTTCTGGGTCGATCAATAAACCAGAAAAATTCAAAATCAATTTTCTAAGTCCATCTTCTATTACATAGATATTTTAGAAATTGTTTAGATCATTTAGTGACTAAATTAACTATGAAACTATAATTTATGTAGAATTTCCTATAGTTATAACTTATAAGGGTTTGAATAATTGAAATAGCACATTAAAGTCCATATGTGATAATAATGTTAAACTTAGTTATAACAACTATGCACAGAAAAGAAAAAGAGAAAAGAAAGAGTTCAAATAGCAAAAGTTCAAAGAAAAGAAGAAAAAGAAGAAAAGTAGAAAAAAATTGTGTATAAGCAAAGAAAAAGAAGTTCAAGCAAAAAGAAAAAAAAAATATATGCAATAAAAGTTGTTATAGTTCATTTTCATCCTTGTAAATTCTTTCAAATTTCACCTTGCTTCTACCCTTCTTTTATCTTGTTGGCTTGCTCCCCATTGTCCCTCTTTTCTCTTAAGCTTTAGCCTAAATATCCTTTTCTTAGCCACCCTTCCCTAAGCCATTCATTACAAGCTAATAAAGTCCTTTTGATCTTTTGATGCATGTGTATTTCAAGTTGAATGAATGAGAGGTATGTCAATGCTTGGATGTGCTAGTTGCAAGTGGTGTTTGAGTGTAAATACAAGCCATACACATCATGTGAGGTTGAGTGCCACCCTTTGAGAGAATTCTATCACCTTGGTGCATTCTTGATTCTAAACTTGGCTACTTTTTCACTTTGCACTTTGTGATAATGTTTTCATGGATTGTTTGTCACCTCAATATTATTCTTCCATCTTTCCATCTCTCACTTTTGAGCATTGTTATGATCCATTGAAAAATATGTGTGCCTTGTTCATATCCTTTCTTTAAATTTTTGGTTTACTTTAGTTTGAATTTTTCTCTTAGTCTTTCTTTTAGTTTTACCCAGGACTGCAAAAGTTTAAGTGTGGGGTATTTTGATAGAGTGCTTTTAGTTGAGTATTTTTCTATCCTTCTTAGCTTATTTGACCTCTCTTGGACCTTTATTTTCCTATTCTAATTCAGTTTTTGGCTTAGGCAAGCAAGTGGGCATAATTGCTAATTGTTGCGTATTTTTGGATTTTTGGCTCACTTGACGTATCTGACTTGTGCAGGACCTATAGGGTGCTATCAATCTCCAAATGGAGCGTTCTAGGAGTCCCTGGAAAGATAAAGAAAAGATCTACAAGTTTGCTCGAAATAGTCCGAGGCCAATTCTTTCATTTAGAGTGTCATTTTAAGCTTTGAAGTTAGCACCTCTGCACTTGTAATTTTGGGCTACGAATTTGACTTTCATGGTTGTAAATAGCAAATAATTAGATTGTTGGGCTTGTTTGTGGCCCATTTTATTTTCAGAACTTAGTCACTATATGTATTAGTGACTTAGTGAAACTTGGACAACACACTTACAACTCAATAAACAACTTTTACATTTCTTTTCTTTAGTTTTTAGGATCAAAAGCTTGTTCTTCATTTTCTCTCAAGTGTTCTTCATCTTCTTCATTTCCATTTTGCTATTCCTCCATTTTTCTGCACTCATTTCATGGGGCTTTCCTTGGTGATCATCATGGGAGGCTAAATCACTAATCAATCCAAGGATCTAACTCAAGCAAGAGAAGAATTGGAGTTCCGGTTCGGTATTTCGATTTCTACTTGAATATTCACCTTCTTCTTCAATCTCTACTATGTTTTCATGATTATGAATGCATTTGGGATTGAAAGTGAATTAGGATTATGGATTCATGTCTTAATTTCAAATGATAATCACAGAATTAATTGGATGATATTTCAATTAGGGTTGTGGTTTCAATTAAATTAGGGGTTAATTCGATTGAACAACTTCTAATTAGATTGAATGAATGTTCATGTTAGAATCAACTTATGGGAATGATGATCATTCAAATAGCTTGGGTTAGTGAATTGAATTGATGCTTTCTCATCTGTTTTACTTTATTCCTTGATAATCTTGTTAATCTTTGCATTGTTCTTTAATTTTAGTTTGTGTTCTTGCATTTTTACTTTACGCATACCAACTATTTGACAAAAACCCCCTTATTATTACCAATGATTTGAAGCTAGAACCATATTGATCGTGTCTCTGAGTCGACCTAGGTTAGCTCTGTGCTACAGAATTAGCTTAGTAAAATTGTTTTTGATGCTTCTCGACAAAGCATTATCAGTTTCCTCTATCCTCTGCCATGTTTCAAATCCTACAAAAACCACAAGAACATCATCCACCAAGACAACACAAAATACTACAGCAGTGGACACTCTTTCTCCATTTTGTACCAAGTTATATCACTGACCTCAATATAAAGTTGTTTCCAATTTTAATTTTTGCATTCTTTAATCCTCTCATGAGACCCTTTTTAATTCCAAATTGACATTTATAATTATAACATCATTTTTTAATTATCGAGTATTGAGGTATCCTTAGAGATAGTTATAACAATCATGTAGTCTAAGGGGACATGGGAGGACTAAACTTCTAATTTACCAAACCTTTATAGTCATTTAAGCATAACAATATGTTGCAACATTACATAATGGTATTGTTTGGTTCTCCCTAACTTCATGACAACAACCTAAATGAATCATGGTTAACAACCAAATATAATAATTCAAAGCTAGACAAAAACCTGATCAGCCTGCAACATGCGCTTTACACATTCACTATAAACATAGTGATCGACAAGATCCATACACCTAGCTTCATCTGAAAATGCAGCAGCAACAACCAAATCAGCAGGATGCTTCAGTATTCGACTCTATTTTACAACGACAAGCAACAATCTATAAATTTTGCTATAGACTGTTGAGGATAGCATGACAATTCCAAAGTCAGTTTCACACATAGTCTAACTTGGACAACTAGGTACTTAATTATCTAACTTTAATTTTCAAAAAAAGGACCAGAAAGAAATGAAGAAGTGTTTATATCTCTAAAAAAACCTTGACAGAATATAGACCGGTCTACCAATTGCACCAAGTTTGCTACCGATAGTATAAAAAAGTTTACTGAGTTTTTGCCTTTTGTGAGAGTTTTGGCTGGAAACTATCCTGGGTTTTTAATTATACTACACATTTATTTGCTTAGTTTAAAATTTGATTAAAAATATTATTTTTTACGTACATTTTTTAATTTTATTGTGGACTGTTGAAAAGTGCCCTGCTCTGTTGGAGGCTCAAGGAATGAAAAAGTTCCTTGAATTGAAGGGTACCTTGTACCCAGAACTAGTGAAGGTGTTTTACATCTGTGCTAAAGCCAGCATGGATGGGGTGCTTCGTTCCCAAGTGAACGGAGTTCCCATGGTGATTGATGAAGAAGTATGGTTGGTTGTGGTTGGTATCTCCTCTGAAGGAGTCAGGAGGTTTGATGAAGAAATTGGAGTCTACAATAAAATTGACAAATACAGAGGTATGTTGTTGAATCCCCAAATGAGGCTGAAAACAAGATTTGGTGTTAGGAATCTAACTGGGGAAGATAGGTTGATGCATTACATTACAACCTACATCCTTACCCCCAGGTCTACAAACCATGCCCAAATCACTGATGATGATTTACAATTGATATATGGCATGAAGACCTCAACTCAGATTAACTGGGTTCTTGTTTTTATTGAAACTATGCTGAAAGCTTCAGGATTAATCAATTATCATTTTCCATATGCTGTGTTAATTTCTAGGTTCATAGATTACTTTAAGATTGATGTCTCAAATGAGATTGTAGACAACACCACAAACATCACCAATCTCATCAAAGAGAAGCATCTCAACAAGCTTGGATTAATCAAGACACCTAATGGGTGGCTTATGGCTAGAGAACAAGCTCCACAAGAGGGAGCTGATGAAGGTGAAGAAGCTGAAGATGAAGAATAAGTTGCTCCTGCTCAACAACAATATAGTCCATTTGAATCATTGATGATTTAGAAGATGGATGTTGTGCTTGCTCTGCAGCATGAGCATAGGTCTAAAACATAGTCTTCTTTGGAAGAAATCACTTATATGCTAGAGAATATAGAGACTAGATGGCTTTCAAAGATTCTGATCTTCTCTAGTTTTGCTTGTTTAGTTTGTTTTTGCTTATGGTGTTTTTGCTTATTTCATTCAGTTGTTATGTTTCTTTTGCTATGTTTTTGTTATGTCTCTTTTGTATTGCCCTCTTGATTAATGAATAAATTTGTTATGTTCTTTCTTATGTTATGATAATCAATATTAGTTTTTGTCTTTGATAAGCCAAAAAGGGGAGAAAAGATCTTAAAGAACATGGATGATGAGTCACTATTTATTACTATTTACTCATCTTTCTATACTCATTTTAATCCCTAGTTGTGTTTAAATATCTATATTTTGCATTGTTTCTCATTTGGGATTTAATTAGACCGATAATTCGGATTTTAATTAATTTGGATTATTTTAAGTTTAATTATTCTAATTTTTATTTTCAGGGCAGTTTAACAATTAATTGA
>PYAF01003794.1:20489-31509 GCA_007407185.1 Glycine tomentella
TATTGTAGTAGGATAGATGATTGAGATTGAGTAAGACCTGGTGAGAGATGAGCCTGTGATATGGAGGTAGCCTCCTACGTGGAGATGTTCCCATATACACAGAGGTAGCCTCCCCAGGCAATTGTATTGTGTTAGAGGATGAGATGGCCCTGTGATACATAGAGGTAGCCTCGTGATAAGAGATGTACCTATGTATACAAAGGTAGCCTCACCAAAAGGAGATGTACCTGATATATAGATGAGCCTCGTGAGATAGAGATGTACCTATATATCTAGAGGAAGCCTCCGCTAGGGATATATGCAGGAGATGTGCCGAGTATATAGAGGTAGCCTCCCTATGAGGAGATGTTCCTATATACTTAGATGTAGCCTCTGCATGACAGTTATTGATGTGATGAATGGTTTTATGCCATGAGTATGCCTCGGTTTTGGCTGATGGATGTGTATAGCCTGATTGTGGTCAGGTGTATGGTGCATGATGATTGATTGAGTGATTCACTGATGATGATTGTGATTGTGGTTGATATATATATGTGTTGTCAATGAACCAGGGGAAGGAAATACCTTCAAGGGCCCTGAGTTTACTGAGATTTTATATCTCACCCCTTGTGTGGGGCTATGTTTCGCAGGTGATTCTTCCAGAGTAGCAGAGAGATCCCAAGGCAAGAAGCCTATGCAGGATTAGCTGCTGATGGACACCTTAGGCTAGAGGACTTGAGCATGTTGCTCAGATGTTTTGTATTTTGTTTTGGTTATGGATTTTGATGTACCCTGAGGGGATATTGTATAGTTTTGTACTGTACAGAGGAACTTATATATATATTCACCATATTATAGTGTACAGTGTTATACAGATGACATTGGATGTTGTCACTTTTAGTATATGCTTCCAAACTGCTTAAACTCTGATTGATTATCTGTTTGATTATGATGTGTGTTTGGTAATGACCCTGATTAGTGGATTGGGGCGTTACAGGATCTATCTTTGATTTCATCTCCAGCTTACCATCGTCCAATGACTATACTACCATATTTGTGGTAGTGGATTGATTCTTTAAAGGAGCTTATTTCGGTGTCTTTCCTCCAAAATACACTGCCCACAAGGTCGCCCTCCTTTTCTGGACTTGGTCTGCAAATTGCATGGCTTTCCCCGCAGTTTGGTCTTCGATAGAGATCCTTTATTTCATTTGAGTGGGATGAAATTACGAATGAGTACTTCCTACCACCCTCAGACGGATGGGCAAACAGAAGTCCTCAATCACATCCTTGAACAATACCTTCGTTTGTTAGCCCACGAGACACAGGCACGGTGGTTCAAATTACTCGCCCTTGCAGAATGGTCATACAATACTTCTATTCATTCCGACATTGGTTTATCCCCTTTTGAGGTGACGTATGGTAAGCGACCACCCTCCATTCCTCACTACTTGCAAGATTCATCCTTGGGGAAGCCGTTGATTCATTACTCGCCAACCGGGCCGGCATTCAAGCAACTTTGCAATGCCATCTCTCTAAGGCCTAGGCCACTATGAAGCCACGAATATCCACCGTTGCGATGTTAATTATTTGGTTGGTGACTAGGTATATGTTTGACTCCTCTCGTATAGTCAAACTTCTCTCATGCCCACACACACTAAGTTGTCCAAACGATTCTATGGACCTTTTCTGATTGAAAAGTGCATTGGGCAGGTTCCTCATCGACTCAAGCTGCCAGAGTCTTCTAAAATCCATCCAGTTTTCATGTCTCATTATTGAAGCCTCATCAGGGACCGCCCCCTACCAATCAAGACTCTCTCCCTCCCATGAACACTGACAACCACTCAGTAATCAAACCAATTACTATTCTTGATTGAAAATGGGACACTTCGACCACTCCCTCATCCAAGCTGGTTTTGGTGCAACGGCTTGGATTGGCTCCGAAACACACGACCTGGGAGCAATGGAATACTTTACGCGCGACTTATAACCTTGATGACAAGGTTGCTTTTCTAGTAGAGGGTGATGATAGCAATGCTGAAATTCCCACCAGGCCCAAGTGGACATCAAGGAGGCCCACCTAACTTAATGATTTCGTGTAACTCATGTTCAGGATAAGGACAAGGCTGCTGAATATTCCTTCCTACATTATCATTAATTCAGTTATAACAATCTAGGATTCTATTTTCACCAATTTTGTTATTCTCTATTTTTAGTGATTTTTCACAGTTGGCCAATGATTGGCAGTTGTACTCCTTATAAATACCATCTAAATGGATGAAATAGGCAAAGAATTATCACTTAATCATTTTCTTGTTAGGATTAGCATAATAGTAGCCTATCAAGCTGCGATTGGATCCATATTTCATGTTTTGCTTCATTGCCCTAAAGCTAGCCGAATTTGGAATATGCTTCAGTTGGATGTTTCCCATAATCATAATGAAGATTTCCAAACTTGGTTGCGGAGACACATCAAGGCTGACTATGGCACTATTTTTGCAGTCACGTGTTAGTTGTAACGACCCGCACGACACTACAATATCACTACTCTAAACGTGTAATTTTCAATTTTAAATGAAAACTCCATTAATTTGATTATGAAAATGAGGGTAATCTTTTTTTTTTTGAGATAATACACTCATAAAAAAATGCACAAATATATAAGTAAATACATATATATGTAAATTTTAAACTATTACATATAATTCAAATGTCAGATTATAATTTAGTTTTTACATATATCTAAGTCTGAAATTTACATGCCTGATCAAGAAAATCTAGGAACACAACTCTCTCCCAAAATAAATTTCAACGTTATCATGTCGGCTTGGCGGCTCCTGTAACACCCCGAATTTTATGATGATCTGAGCATTTATTGAACATGTTTTATATATATCATTAATCAGTAGAATTTTCTGATCTTAAGAATGTACAATTTTAGGAGAAATTTGATTGTTTCCCAGACAGCGTCGGTACACGCTGTATAAGTTAGAAATTCAAATTGAAGCAAAATAAGACAAGACTCATATGATAGAGAATAATTTGTAGAGTTAGAAACTATACAGCTATGACAGAAAAACCTTAGAATAGAATTTCTATGAATTTTATACGGTAATAACTTTGAAATTTTATTCAGGAGAATTCAGGTAGCAGAAAAATATGGAAAAATGATAAGTAGAATCTATGGAATTTTCTCTCAATTGTAGGATGTACAGACTTATTTAATAAAATGGTTTGGTAATTTTGATGGTCAGAAGTAGAACGGACCAATCAAAATTAAGATAGAGCAGTCTGGTATGTAAAGCCTGTGTAGCACTCTGTATAGACTGTTTGTGAGCTATTTGTACTGTAACTGAAGTCAGTTTCTAGAAATCTCTATAGTTCTATTATTTAATCTTATCCTTTAGGCAGAAAAGTTCGAATTGAACTTTACTTCCTCCTATGAATGCTATGTGTGAAGACAACTTGAAATTGAATTCTTCCTCTTCATGAAAGATGACATATGGACACAAGGAGAACCACACAATTTTCTCCTCTTTAAAGGAAACCAAAATGTGGTGTAGAATGAGGGAGGGAGGATAAAAATCTTCCCCCTTGGCCATGGTACCCACGTGAAGATAGGAAAAGAGGGGGATAAGGTGGTTTTGTCCTATTCAAAATTGATGAGTCATGATGAGTAGAAAAATATCTTAAGATTCATGAATTAAAGTGATAAGGTGCAATCCTGAAAGTTTAAGAAATATCTATCCACTTGTAAGCCACCATTAATGAAGGGATAAGAAGCCATCATAACCTTGAAAGATATTTGTACAAGATGGCATGAAAGGAAGAAAAATCTTCTCTCTTTCCCCTTGATGGCCACATGAGTGAGGGAGTAAGAAGAGAGGAGATTTCATGACTTAAATACATGGGGACAAGTGGAGGACACTTGGAAGAGAGTTCTCATGACTTAGGAGATTTTTGTTATAAAGCTGGAAGATATTTAGAAGAGTAATTATGAGTTTAGTTAGGATGTAATGGAATGAGATGAAACTAAGTTTTAATGGAACCAAATGAGAGTAACTAATTAGAAAGGGTAATTATGTCTTTAAATATTTTTTCACTTTCCAAACCCTATATAAAGAGAGGAGGGCCCTTAAAGTGGAAGTCACTTTCAAGACTCCCTTTCTCCATAAAATCCCACGTGAATCTCTCCCTCCCATCTCTTTCATTTCATTTTCACCCTTTCCTTTTCAAGGCATAAGTTAAGTGAGAAGAGGCCCCACTTCCCCTAAGGTCACATGTAGAAGGCTAGCACTTTTAGGAAAAGTTTGTCAAGCTTTGTAAGAAGTTATCAGGTATGTATAGGGAAGTTTTATGATAAGGATAGTTTAAGTGTTACTTGTGTTTGATTAAGTGTTTGAAAAACAGTAAAGCAATGGATGACTATGAAGAGAAGATGATGAAGATATTTTGATGAGTTGTACTAGACTTAGATCGGTTGTATTTTGTGTTGGCATGTATTTGGGACTATATGATGAACTATATTTTGGACTGTATTGATGGACTGTATTCTTATTATAAATAAACCGTGGTGAGGGAGAATCGTTTATGTTACGAATAAATTGTAAAATCGAAGCAAGAAGAAAGAAATTTTGCATGAAATTTATAACTAAAATAATTCTAATACAAAGTGGAAACGAGATTTCATCTAAAATCAATCGAACACGAGAGAGTAAAAGGAGGCATTACATTCTTCTCCGTGTCGTGGTCTCGTGGCAAGCAACGGTGACCCACGATGGTTGATAGTGGTCATGGGTGGTGGAAGGGAGGTTCTAGGGCTTTTTGGGTGAGTTTAGAGAGAGAGAAACGCATTTTTCACGTTTCTACGTTGCTGATGCATATTTATAATCTGCAATTCTCGCTTAGCGTGCCCTTCCTCACTCCGCACAACAGCATGTCTCGCTCAATGCGACCTGTCTCACTTAGCGCAATTTCCTCTCTATCTGGAAATATTTGGAATTGCGCTCAGCGCAACTTGTCTCGCTTAGCGCGACATCGTGACTCGCTTAACGCGTTGGTCGTGCTTAGTGCAATATCAAAACTTGTCATTTTAAAGATCCCAATAGTCAAAATGTGCAAAGTTGGGTTGGGAAGCTACTGCCAAAATTTGAAGGCAATCCAACGGTTAACGAGTCCGAAATTATAGTTTTACTGAAGTAGATCATGTTTCAAACTATCCCTTATATATTCACAATCATAAATCAAACAATTGTACAAGGTAATTCACACAACAAATCAACCAATCCAAACTTATCAAACAATCAAATAACACGACAATTACATCAAATATCTTTCAGTTATCGAAATTTCAGGGTGTTACATGGCCCACTTTTTGAACTTATCTTTTTTGTATTATAGTACATGTTGAGGCTGGAAAAGGTCAATTTGAGCTGGTTTTGAAATATATTGTTTGTACTAAAGTTGCAAACAACTTAACTTTCAACCGTGCTTGCATCTTTTATGGTGAAAAATCCTGATTGTGTGTGTAAATAAAAATACCCTCATGATTTCAATATATGTTATTTTAACAATATTTGAACAACAACAATAGCCTTTGAAAATATAGTTATACCTCAGAACTGTTTCTCCATTTACCACTTTAAAATACCCAGAAATTTAAAATGTTAAAATAAAGAATTTTCAATCTATTTGCTTACCATCAATTCTTTTATCATAATATTATTAATAATACATGTTTTTAATTACTAACGCAAACACACACACACACACATATATATGCTATTACAGAGGGGTATGTATAGACTCTAGTTTATAAAACTTAATTATAGCTTATGAACTCTCTTTATTGCATCTAGTGTAAAGCTTAAATGTAAACATTTTGAAGTGAGTAACAGTTTTCTGTTGTGATATTGAAGGTACGCATTAGATGACTTATGGCTGGAATTCAACATCATATTCCTTTAATTTTGGCATTTATAGCACCACTCTTTTACAGGTTGCTCTTCCCATTATCTTATTCTTGCATTTTATACCAAAACTAAGGTTATTGTATGGAATTATCATACCACTAATTTTGTTAGCATTGGTGAAGCTTAAGTTGTTATGTGAAATACTAGGATTTTTTCCCTCACTAACAAGCATTATAGTAAAATAGAAATGTAACATTTATAGATTTGTTAATCTAGAGTTAAAAGGGAGTAACATATCAGTTAGTGAACATCTTTTGAACTTCTCTTATTTCTTACTCTTGAAATGATGTTGCTATGTTTTATTACTTTTCTATTCAAATTCCTTGCAGTTATGATTGATTACAACCCAATACATGGAGTGGTGCATACCTTTTCTAGGGAAACGAAAATAAGGAGACTCCATTTCGAGCTACATCTCCACCTGGAACTCCTAATGGTCTAGTGAGCAACTCTGAGATGAAATCAATTGATGGTTCTGCCAATCCATACTTGGGCTTACATACTTGTTGCTGGCATTGATGGACTTTGTAGGAAGCTTTCTCTTCCTAAATCTTTTGGTAACATCATAAATCCTTTATAATATTACGTATAACAACATGCTTTGTGAATAATGTTTTCTATATCAACCATAAGCTTTTGCAATATTCAAATAACTAACGTAGGGAGTTGTTTTAAACGTTACCAAAGTATGAGAATTATGTGCAATCTAAAAAAATATTTAGGGTGTCATTGTAATTTACTCTAAAGTTAATGCAAGAATGAGGGATGTACAATGTATGCATATAATCAATTGGATTTTATTTACTTATATCAAGTTTCAATTCCAACTATAAAAGCATGATTTTCAAATATTAAAGAAATTATATATATATTATATGAATTAACTAAATACCTATGGATGACGATTTTTGTTTTAACAATACATGCTCAATTTTGTCCATTAGTTAGAAGTTAAAATTTATAAATGTTGTCCCTCTATGCACTAGTTGTAAAGACTCGCCTCGTCGCTACGATATCACTAACTCTAATCGTGTAAATCTCAAATTTTAATGAAAACTTCATTAATTTGATTATGAAAATGGTAGTAAATTTTTCGTGATAATACAATTATCATACAATGGAACAAATACACAAATGAATACATATGGATGTACATTTAAAACATTACATATCATTGACATGTTAGAACATAATCTAGTTGTATTTACAAATATTATGTTTGGAATTACATGACCAACAAAAAGGATCAATGGACTAACTAATAAAGAATTGATTAAAAAAACACAACTCTTTTCCAAAAAGAGTTCCAATGTTATTATGTCGGTTCGGCGGCTCCAACCAAAAAGAAGATCTCCCTCCAAGGTCACATACTGCTGCTCATCTGCTCTCACGAACGAGGTTTCGCGATCATCACAAATACCAACCACACGGTACAACAAATGCAAGGGTGAGTTTATCTTACAAAAAATAACAAGTACCATATAACACTAATCAAAAGAGAACAACAATAACAACTTCAACCATTACTAAAATTAATCAGTTACACACCTACATGCAACAACTAGTCATCCTTTTTTCCACAATTAAACACAATTATGCTCATAATGATGCATGCACCTGACTCAACTCTCAGAATGCAATGTGGTACCATCCTCATGGAAATAGCTTCTCTTAGGAAAATGATGCAATAGCTCGTACACTGGTCGTTCCCCCTCCATGGTGATCAGCCCTGAGTCTCAAGGGAGTTCCAAACAAAGTAATTGCCCCCTAGTACCCCTAGTACTTACTGTCCACCATTCTATTTCCATCAATGCAACACGAAGTATGAAATATGGGCACCATCAATGCATGAGCATGCCCAGGAACAAATCCTTCCCTGCAAGGATGACCAGTCATGCACCCCCATGTACATATATAGCACACCAATGTGAGCTCACAATTGCATTGACCATGGCTAGGAACAAATCCTTCCCCTAAGGATAACCAACCGGTCACTGCACCCCACGTGTACATACACAACATATAACCATGGGCACCATCAATGCATGACCTGGCTAGGAACAAATCCTTGCCTGCAAGGATAACCAGTCATGCACCCCCCATGGGTATCCATGTATATCCACATCATACAATGACAACCATGGGTGCCATCAATGCATGACCTAGCTAGGAACAAATCCTTCCCCCTAATGATAACTAGTCATGCACCCCCCGTGGGTGTTTATGTATATTCACATCATACAATGACATTGTTCACATCAACATTATCTCTCATCAATGTCATTATCAACATTCACATCACATCATCTCAATATCATCATCATACATATTAAACTCATCTCATTTCAACATCATCAACCACATCAATAACATCTTAATTTCAATAACATCAACACATCAACATCATTTTATTTCAATATCATCATCATAAACATCAATATTCAACATTATCAACTATATCAACATTATCTCATTACATCATCATCATCCCAATCACATTATCCCATTTCAACATCATCTCATATATTCACAATCCATATTAATATGAGACTAATATTTTATGAAAATTATAAATTAACGAGGAGGACTACAATATAGAAAATGCACTCTTATGCCCATTTAAAAATTTACTATTGAATTAAATAGGAGGACGCATTATAAAATCTCAGGCAGAGTCTCTTCTGTGATTGAGACTTTTCCCAAAAATCCAATCATTACAACAACAACTATCATTCACAATTTTATCCATCAACAAGCAAATTTATCGCATCTCATTAGTTAAAAACACATTTTTTCTTGAAAACAAGCACACAACAGGAACCAACATACACCAATAATAAATATATCACATCCCATTAGTTTAAAACGTAATTTTTCTTGAAAACCAGCACACAATAGGGACAGGTAGATATCCTTATAGTTGGATTCCCTGGCCCCCAACTATGGTACTAAAACTATAACTAAATAATAAACTCCCTTTACCTAACTAGAAGTTCTCCCTGTTACAGCCTAGCGGTGTGTTTTGTGATTATTCGAATACGCGTGCTTGTCCGAATGCAAAGCTCTATATACCAAATTGAAGATAATTTAGTATAGATTTCAAAGGCAAGGTCAAAATTAACATTTGGGGTCAAATACCCACTCAAATCGAAAAAGGGCTAAACTGTGTTTTGAGAGTTCACATCAAAAGACATCATTTTGAAATTTCGATTACACCAATGTAATTGAGGCTCAAAAAGTACCACGAAAACGACATCAATTTCATAAAAAGGAACTTTAAAACATCTCATTTTCAAAGGAGTTTTCAAAGGAAGTATAAAAACAACCAATAACGGTACCCGAATCACAAGAGATATCAAGAGAGGCTTCAAATTAGATAAGAGAAGACAAGGAAACCATGGTTATTTCAAAGAAACCAAGAAAGGAGGATCGGAGGCTCCATTCTCTATCGAATCCTTGAGTTGAGTTGTGAAGATTCCGCTCCGATTAAAGTGTTCCTCTTCGTGCGATGGTCCAACGACAAACGGCGATGGTTCGTGGTGGTCACTGGTAGCTATGACTGGTGGAGGAGGAGGGGGAGGGGGTTGAGTGGCTTTTGGAGGAAGAAGGGAGCCATTTTTTTCGAGTTTTGACACTGCTGTACGAATTTATCACCGCCTTGACTCGCCAAGGCAAGCCAAAATGCCTACAAAAATTCGCCTGGGCGAGCTGACCCAATTTTAAAATTTCTGCTTCTATGTAAAATTATTATCTCATGCGTCAGATGTTATTTCTCAAATACCAATGATTCACCGTTTGTTTTGTGAGTTGGGTTTTGGGTGAATAGTGACCCACTTGTGATAGAGCTAGTTTTATCCTTGGGTCCTTTAGAAACATGTGTTTAGAATGTTGTGAGGATGAAGGATTAGCTCTCAAATGTTAGTTTGGTGAACTTTGATTCTTGGCTCTATGTAATGCATATATAGTAGTAGGTTGAGTTGCTTGACTATGTTGTGACATGCAAGAGCCTTGGTATATGGTTTTGTTGTGCTTGAGAGGTTGTTGGAACGATGCCTTGTGTGTGAAGAGAACCGTTCAAGCCATATGTGAATCCTTGAGCTTTTGGTCTGTATAGAGCTTTGAGTTCTTAATGTTGGCTTGCACCGAGTCTTGTGATGACTCAAGTGCCTTGATTAAGCTGAGATAGACCGCTGAGGGTCTATGAGATGGCTTGTGAGTGATGGGCCTTGGTAAACCTTAAGTTAGAAGACTTAGAGGTTTGTGAAGGAAGGAAGTTCCTTTAGTTGCGACGGTTGAGAACCGTGTGATATGTCTATGCCTTGTGTGGCTGAATTGGCTTTGATATGAACTTGTGTGCCTTGTATAGGGTGTGACACCGAGGGTGTCAGTGGTGTAGACCACCGAGCAGGGAAAGAACTGCAGAGCTCGGCTTTGCCAGGTAAGTTCTTGGTCCCTTGGGGATGTTTCCCACTGTTGTGTTCCACATACTCTGAGGGAGTGATGGTCGCATTCATGATGCATGCATTGATGGTTGTTGCATTACTCATAATGATATGAATGCATGTTTCTATGCTTGTATTTATGTATGGATACCTGTGATTAGATCTTCTGGCCAGTTAGATAGATATGGACCTTCCTAGGAGAAGAGCGCACCTCCTAGTTTGGTTTGCTCGTGGGTAGTGATGATCCCAGGGTGATGATGATACCTTAAAACCAAAAGATAGGTGGTCCCGTTGCGGTTGAAACCTATTCTAGGAGGTGCCATATATGTGCATCCATGCGTAAGGGGTAGCTCCCGATGGGATGGAACGGGTGTGAGTTTCGGTCTCACACTGAGGTTTGATGCTAATGATGATGCATCATGGTGTTGATGATTGTAATGCCTGGTATTTCTAAGCATGTAATTAAGCCTAGATTAAGCCTATGATCAAGGATAATCATTGTGCTTAAGTGTATCCAGAGAAAAGGCTCGAAAAGGAAAGAAATAAGCTAGGCCAGGAATGTGGCGCGACCAGCGCGGACTATGGCGCTACCCGCGCCATAGGGCTGAATAGGCTAAGTGGTTCTGCCAC
>PYAF01003795.1:0-10382 GCA_007407185.1 Glycine tomentella
GGTGTGAGTGTACACCCGTTGTCTGTACATATGTAATTGTATAACCACAGATGTGGTAGAACTTATGAGTTGTATGTATATGTGTACAGATTATGTGATGTATCTGAGTTTATGTTTCCTCCTGATATCTCTGTTTAGTTTTCTGAGTTTTGTATCTGCCTATATTTCTATGTTTGAGGTAACTGGATCTCAGGGGCTTGGTATTGATGATTGATGTTTGTTTTATATTCCATGCATAATGTAATCAAGAAAACGATTCTATCGCTTCCGCACTGCGTTCTGATAACGCTGATAGCGCGCTTATGATATTATTAATGATAACACGTCCAGGGTGTTACATTTAATGGTATCAGAGCGGTTTCTTGATAGAATCATTATGTATGGAATAGTGGTTCCTTACTATTGTTGTTTGATCTGACATGACCATTGCATATGGGTACACTATATGTGGGCCTGATCAACTCACTGTTTTGTGTACATGTGCAGTGTCATGCCGAGATCCAGAAACAACAGTAGGGCGACCAGTGCCCCGTCTGATCCAGTAGCTGCTGCGATGGCGGCTCTGCAGCAAGAGTTAGCTGCAAATAGGCAGATTCAGGAGGATATGCAGCGTGAGAGAGCTGCAGACAGAGAAAGGTATGAGGCCTTGATGGAGGTTCATCAGGAGCTGCTAGAGGAGGTCAGAGTTCAAAGGAGGGGTGACAGAGTATCCCCCACACCTCCTGTGTGTGAGGGCGAGGGAAGTCACCATCAGTCTGGTGCGAGTCACCTGAGAGGGGACCGGATGTTCCCTATGGAGACAGAGATGGATGTTGCAGCCCGAGGGAAGATGCTCCTCATGTTTCGTAAGCATGACCCTCCAGCCTTCTATGGTGAGTATGATCCGGTTGCCGCAACAAAGTGGCTGCAGGCTGTGCAGAAGATCTTTGAGGTGATGGAATGTCCGGATCACCAGAGGTTGCTGTATGTGACCTATATGCTGCAGGGCGATGCCCATGAGTGGTGGGTGACCACAGCAGCGTTGTTGAGAGGCCGGGGAGAGATTCTTTCCTGGCAGATGTTTGAGGCCTGCTTCCTGGATAAGTACTTTCCCAGGGAGGCTAAAGAGCAGAAGCAGGCAGAGTTTGACAGTCTAGTTTAGGGGAACATGACTGTGGATGAGTATTTAGTCAGGTTTAATGAGCTGGCCAAATATGCTCATTTCAGGAGATCCTTGCCAGATGCGGAGGTCCTCGTGGCTAAGTTCTAGAGGGGACTTAGAGAGGATATAGAGGTGTTGGTGGCCGACAGTGGATCTCGAGACATGGACAGCTTGGTGAGACAGTGTCGCCAAGTTGAGGCTGTGCTCAGCAAATGTCGAGGCAAGCAGCCTACTTTCCTGATGGGCCAGCGGGTGGATAGACCCAGAGTTGCTGACCCAGCTGAGAGGGGCAGGAAGCTGGGAGTTTCGTCTTCGGCTCAGAGACGCCAGCAAGGGCCCAGGCAGAGAGGATTTCTGCAGAGGCCAGGTACACCTCCTAGGTGTGATGCTTGTGGGAAGCATCACCGAGGTATATGCCCTACGGGTCAGCTGATATGTTACAGATGTGGCCAGCAGGGTCACTACGCGAAAAAGTGTCCTGAGGAGGACAACCAGACAGAGAGAGTCTCCAGAGGTACCAGATGAGCCGTTAGAGATTCTGACCAGAGGCAAGGTATGATTTTTATACCTTATATATTTATGTATGTGATAGTATCTCCATTTGTATTATGGCATTGAGGAGCTCTGCCATAGATTGACAGGTACTGACGTTGAGGAGCTCCGTCAGGGCGTTGAGGAGCTCCGCCAGGCATTGAGGAGCTCTGCCACCTGTCAATTCTTATGATTATGATTCTGATACGTTGAGGGCCAGAGGGCTAAGCCAGTGGGCTATGTGTTATATGTGATCTGTATATATGTGATGAATCTGTGAGCCATGGGGGAATAATTTCCCAAGGACCCTGAGCTTACTGAGATATGTTATCTCACCCCGTGTGGGGGTTTGTATGATTTCAGGTGACCTTACTAGAAGAGAAGACCAGTCTCAGGGCAAGAGGCCCAGCAGAGATTAGGCTGCTTGACTGAGAAGCGGCATGGAGAGCTTGAAGGCTCTATTTTGATTCTGTTTTGATGTATAGTTCTGTATACCCTCGAGGAGGGCTGTTATTCTTTTGTATCACCACAGGGTGGTGTGAACTCTGATGTATATATGTACAGAACTATTTATATATATGTATATGAGATTCTCCCTTTGAGCATTTATGTCGTTTGTTTGACTATCTGCCTGTATGGTTAAGTTATCTGTCTAGATGATATGTGATTTGAGAAACTGGATCAGCAGGGGCGTGATATATATATATATATTGTTTTTGGTTTGTGTTATATCGATTATATTTGTGATTCCATACATAATGTATCAAGAAAAACGATTTTATGCTTCCGCTGAGCTATATGATTTATGATTTGAGCGCTAATCTGATATTTAAATGTTAAAACGTCAGAGGCCTACGGGGTGTTACATTGAATATTCTATCTTGATCAATTTTTCCAATCTCTTATTATCAATTATGCTCTGTCAGGTTTATTTTGACCTATAATTGTTTTTGCTTGATCAATTATATGAATTTGATTATCTCAAATGATGTTTTACTGGTTTTGGCTATGATTTCTTATTTCATGAAAGAAAATAGACTTCTTGTTGCATTGTTGGTGTCTTAAGCAATGTTCTATTTGATTCTAGATAATGTTTTCTTTTCTTCATCATTTTTTCCCAATTCTTACTTCTTTGGTGTCTTAAGGATTGTTATTTGGGTTATCTTAGAAGATGGACAAGATTCATATGTAATATATGTTGTTTTATTAAACAACTTATTTTGAGATATAGACTATTTTATGATACATTTAAACTAATTTGCATATAGATTTACCAATTGTGTTTCATCTTTTTTACTCCCTTTATTCTCTTTTCATCTATATTTTTTCTTTGTCTGTATGTATCTTGCACTTTTCTTATACTTCATAGGTATAGGTGCTAAATGCAATACAAGTGCTTTCTTTGTTTCCTTTTAGTTTTTTATTTCTTAGTTTTTAATGAAATATGACTAACTTTTTCCGTATGCTTCTAATTTCAAATCATTTGTCCATGCTATGATTTCTATCATTCTAGAACCTAATCACTAAATATACATTTTTTCATATATTTGGCTGTTAGTGATTGTTCCAAATTATCACTGCAAATTGCTGCGCACACATCACTAGTTGTACTAACCATTCACTCCTAATCATGTTATTCAACTAAGTTACAAAGTCAATTGATGGTATTCATTCACCTATCCAAAAGCCTATTCTATGTGTTTCCATTCACTAATAAATATTTCTTTGCCATTTTTTCATAGTTAACAACAGCTTAAAGAGTGACAAATGTATTTGGCATCCACTTGGAAGTGGTATCTTAACATGTCTTTCAGTATTTAAATAAATAATGTCTTATTCTTTATCTATTATTCTTCAAATTTATATTACGACTATGCATGTTTGTTTCTTCTGTTTTTTCTTTCATCTTCATTTTCATGTTGTTCTAGAACTCCAAAGTGTGTCTTGTAGGTAAGTATTCAAAATACTTTTCATCTTTAGGTTTCCTTTATTATATTTTGATTTTATTTCAATTTTTCTTTCTCCGATTGACAATACTTTGAATTTTTTTCCCTTTGTTACAAAGTCACAAGTGTCTCCAGTAGGTGAGTATTTACTTTGGAACATTTAGTACTGTGACATCATGTTTTAAGCTTGAAAAAAATATGTTCTGTTATGTGACCATATTTTACCAGCATTTTACAATATATTTATCACCTATCATTAGTAGTATTGAGCCTTTCATATTTCATCATGTTTTAGGGGTTGTTGATGATTGTTGTGGTCTTGGTCCAATAAGAGAAAATGGATGAATGTGTACTATTTTGAATGACATTAGTAGGTTAACTAAATTGTAATTGGTAGATAACTAGGGTTATATTTTGTTGGATAATCCAATGCTTACTTTGGAACATTTTCCAAATAAAGTAATTAAGTAAATGTGATAACACTACTAAAAAAAGGAGTTTTAACATCGAAAAAAACCGATGTTAACAAAAATGTGGTGGCAAATTCATAATTAAGAGAAGAAAATTAACATCGGTTTTCTTAAAAACACTTAAAAACCGATATTAACATGGACTAGTTAAATCGGTTTTCTTAAAACATTTAAAAACTGATGTTAACTAGTCCCCTTTAACATCGGTTTTCTTAAAAACCGATGTTAACATGGACTAGTTAACATCGGTTTTTAAATGAAAACCAATGTTGTTCTTGTTATTATAAAACAAATCTGGCCCCCAAATCAAACATCCTTCACTGTCGCGCGCTTCTCTTTTGCGTCTTCCTCAACCTCAGCTCTCATCTCAATGGCCATTTTGATCGAGCTACGTACACTCATTCTTGTTCGTCTACCTCAGCTCTCATTCTAGTAGCTACCTCACTCTCAGTTTTTCATGTTGAAGCAAACCTCGCGTCTCCATCCGAGGTTAGTATCAACTAACATCATGAACTTTCGTTGTTGCCCAATAATGCTATTGTTGTATTTTGTTGTCACAAGTTGGGTATGGTTCTGCATTAGCATTTTGCGTGTGATGTACGGGCTCAATGTGTTATTGCTGTGATTTCGTTTTTGTTGCCCACTAAGTGCTTGATAAAATGCCTAATCCATAAGCTATAACTGTGATGCATGGGTTTATCCTATATTTTGTTGTGATTATGTAACTATGCTCGATATATCACAAGGATGTGGAATGTAAGACAAGTTAGCGGTTAGCCAGTAAAAAATTAAAGGTTAGCTTACTTTGCCTTAATTGGTATTTTTGTTGAATATTAGGCATATCCCAGGTCACTGGACCAATTCTAATATTAGTTTTCATGGTTTTGGTAGCAATATAGGCTACATTATTGATGCTAGTAGAAATTAAATGATGTTTAACATATTTAAGGGTGTTAAATTACAATTTATCAGCTACAATTGCAACTATTTGTGCAGTATTTAAAAATTGTTTGGAGCTGAATTTTTTGAGAAGGTTTGGACCTCATATATACAAGTAGGCCACATAGCTAACTTATCCTGGAGATTCCTTGAGCCTTTTTGTTTAGTTAACTAGTAGGCCATATAGCTAACTTATCGTATCTCATCTAATTAGACCTTTACTTTTGAAAAGTTGATATTGTATGTCACTGGTAAATGTCTAATAGAGACTAGAGATGCATGGTAGGGACTGGTCAAAAAAATCCATCGGTTATGATTATTGTGAGGGTGACAATTCAAAAGGGGGCAGCATGGAATCCAACTGAAAAGGAAATTATTGTGCCTTAGCATTATGTAATACTGAGAATTCTCTCCAACCAAAACGTCCATGGGGGACATCATCTTTTCCTAGCAAAGTTGAATTTCAATTTCTATTGACACATAATAATAATAATAATAATAATAATCATAATAATCATAATAATAATAATAATAATACAAATGAGATAATAAATAACTGCATGAACTGAATATGTTTTTAATTGTTTCTTTTGAGTATTTCAGTTCCAACTAAGTCTGAGGAGTGAAACCTAAATTAACTGACTGTGTGTTTTATTGGACCTCATGAGGGAACAAGAAGCATTACTCATTATCATACATTAAATGCAAAGGATCGAAATGCTCATAAGAACCCAATGCTAACCACCAACATAATCATATGATTGGTTAGCATAAAAGCATGATATATGAAAGAATAGTGGCTAAAGAACTTGCAACCTAAGGTGTACTGCTTGGTTATCATAACATATCACAGTATAGTGCATTATTGGCACAAATAAGTTGGACCTGTGTAAAGAATTTTTCCACAGGTCAAGAATTTTGGTTTGTTTATGTTTGAAAAAGTAATTTGGGTGTTCTTTGAAGTTGATATGGGCATTTTTCTATTTTAAAGCTGATCTGGACCTAACTTTGGTCACTCTCACGGCGCTTCCACTGTGGTGTCATTCTCGAAGGTGGTTCTCTTGCTGGCAACTTCTGTTCGCTCCCACAAGGTTAGCACCTTCCGTTGACTTTGTATTTGGTAGTTTTGTAACTTGTTTTATGTGATTAATTACTAGTGCTCTATATATACAGTCGATGTTCATTATGAGTGAACCTTAGTTTCCCGTTTGAGATTCATTACAGTGATTCTTCCAGACAGTGTCGATTAATCATTGTATTGATTCTTGAATTGTCCGTTTGGACAATTTGGGAAGAATATTTTTTTATAGTATATTCATATGTATATGTTGAGTTTATTTTCTTAAATTTGATGAAATTTCGGTACAATGCATTTCACTTTGTTCTCTAGGTGCGTACTTGACTGTGGTGGAACTCATGTCACCGCTTTTATATCGTGTACTTGGAGATCAAAGTGAAATGCTGCCAAAATTTTGTCAAATTTGAGATAAGAAACCCAACCTATACATATGAATATACTATAAAAATATGTCTTCCTGAATGGGATAGGGCCACACCTTTAATGAAAAAAGTAAGCTTTTCATGCATGGAATAACTTTGTGAGTATCACGGAGTTATTAATTAGATGGATCAAAGTTGGATGAATGCAAGTCGCATGAGCACTGAGTATAAGGAAGGCGTTGAACATTTCTTGGTTTTCGCCTCCGAAAGAAGTCGACCAGATGGGGATGGAAAATATTATTGTGCGTGTATAAACTGTTTGAATGGGAGACGCCAAACACTAGACGACATACGAAACATCTTCTGTGTATGATGGGATTAAGAAGAATTATACCACATGGATATGGCATAGTGAAATTACAGACATGTAGAGGAGGTCGTAAATGGAATCGCTTGATGTTGACATCGGAGATCGATTAGAGGATATGATTTGTGATCTGGGACATGAGTCTTTTCAGCAAGCAGACGCCCCTATGTATGATACAATGGAAAGGGATTCGAAAAAAGCCATTGTATCCAAGTTTCAAAGAGTCGTTGACACTGTTATCACCTGTGTTAGATCTGGTTAATTTGAAGGTCAGATATGGGTGAAGCGACAAAAGCTTCAGTTCACTGCTTTAGATAGTTCAGGAGCTGCTTCCAGATGAAAACACGTTGCAAGAAGTTAGTATTAGGCGAAGAAGATACTTTGTCCGATAGGTATGGAGTATCAAAAAATTCATGCCTATCCTAATGATTGCATATTGTACAAAAGTGAATTTAAAGAAATGCATAAATGCCCTAGGTGTGGGGTATCACGGTACAAAATGAAGGACGATGACAACTGTAGCAGTGATGAAGTACAAAGAAAGCCCCCCGCGAAGGTGTTATGGTATCTTCCGATCATTCCAAGGTTTAAGTGTTTGTTTGCTAACGCAGATGACGTTAAAGACCTTACGTGGCATGCATATTGGAGAAATTGTGATGGATTGCTCCGTCATCCGACAGATTCCTCCCATTGGAAGAAGATTGACCGTTTGTATCCAGAATTCGGTGAAGACCTAAGAAATCTTAGGCTTGCACTTGCCAGTGAGGAATGAATCCCTACGACAGTTTAAGTACTCAGCACAATTCGTGGCCTATTTTACTAGTCATTTACAACTTGCCTCCTTGACAGTTAAGGGCCATCAACGTTTTCTGAAACCTTATCACCCTTATCGGCGATTGAAAAAATGATAAGTGCCATGTTTCAGTCAAATCATTATTTCAAATGATGGCACTTATCTTTTGATTTCATTAACTTGTCTATAATCTTGTCCTAAACCTAGTTAAATTGTATTTAGGACTTATTTAAAAGTTGTTTTTCATATTTCGGAAGATTAATCCAATCATATTTTGTATTTTGATAGGTTCCGAGGATATCCGAGGCTTCCGAACAAGCAAAGCAAGCAAGAAGGGACTAAAAAGCAAACTTGGGAGGTATTACAAGCAAAATGGCCCAAAAACTCATCCAGGGCCCAAAGCTTTCTTCAGCATTAAGATTCTAACTCGCCCAGGCGAGCTACTCTAGTTCATTTGGCTCGCCCATGCGAGCTTCAAGTTCCAAGATGATAACATTAGCTCACCCAAGCGAGCAAACATAGGCCAAACTACTCGCCTGGGCAAGTGAAGCTGGTAGGAGAGAAAAAGCTATAAATAGGCCACGAATTTGAGAGGAAGGGGAGGAAATTTTCATTTCTTTTGCTTCCTAAAGCTTGTTCTTTAGTTTAGGAGCTTAAATAATAGTATTAGGTAGGTTAGGAAAGTGAGAGAAGTGATAATTAGTGTGGAGACTTTGCCAGAAAAAAGCAGTGATGGGGTCCTTCATCAATTCTTCCCTTGAGGAGGTTCTCTCCACAATGAGTAGCTAGTTACTCTAAGGATTGGATGTAATCTTCTTATCCCTATGTCTTTCTTTTAATATTTATTTATGCATTAATTGTTTCTATTCTACTTGATCACTAGCTTCATGAATTTAATCTTAAGTGAGACTGGAAAGTAATCTTAGGGTTTGAACTGAATGATTTTACTCATTACGTTACGTTGCTAGGAATAAGGCATAACGTTTTGATTGCATAAAGCACACGATTATGATTTTAATGCTGGGATATTTATTCAACATGCGAGGGATCGATATTTAGTAAATATCCTTATGATGCTCAAATACAAGGGATCAATTTGGGGTAACTTAATGTGTGCAACAATAAGGATAGAAAATGATTTATGCATGGTAAAATTAATTGAATACTAAAGGTAAGAACGACGAAATCCAATCCTACACTTTTCTTGAACTTAACTAAATGCGCATTATTTGTTTCTGTAGTTGATATTACGTTGTCGACACGCACCAAAACAATTCAACTACGTTAATTCTATAGCACAGGATTAACCTAGGTCGACTTAGAGACACAATCAATATGGTTCTAGCTTCAACTCACTAATAATAGTAAGGGGGGAATTTTATCCAACAGTTTGTGTGCGTAAGTAAAACTTACAAAAATGTCACCTAAAATTAAAGAGCAACACAGAAACTAACAGAATTCAAAAGAAGTAATGTAAAATAGAATTAACGCATCAATCCAATTCACCTCACCAAGCAATTTGAATCATCATTGTTCTCAGAAATTTATCCTATTATGAAAGTTCATTCAATCTCATTAGAAGCAACTCAATGGACTTAACCCCTAAATTGATTGAAACCACAACCCTAACTGAAATATCATCCAATTAATCTGCGATTAATATTCGAAATTAGGAAATGAATCCATAACCTAATCCATTTCCAATCCTAAACACATTCATAATCATGAAAACATAATAGCAATTGAAGAAGAAGATGAACATTCAAATAGAATTCAAAATACCAAACCAGAACTCAAATTCTCCTTGTACTTGGGTTGGATCCTTGGATTGAGTGAGGATTTAGCCTTCCATGATCATCATCAGTGAAAGACCCATGTAATTATTGCACGAAAATGGAAGAACAGAAAAACGAAAATGAAGAACAAGCAAGAACAGTTGAGAGAAAATGAGAGCAAGGAATTTGATCCTAAAAACTTAAAAGAAGGAAATGTAAAACTGTTTTTATTAAATGAAAATTGTGCAGTGAAATCTGTCCAATGTCACTAATAATAAGTGACTAAGTCTGAAGAAAAGAATGGGCCATCAACAAAACCCATCAATTCTAATTATTTACTATTTACAACCATAAAATTCAAATTCGCAGCCCAAAATTACAAGTGCAGAGGTGCTAACTTCGAAGCTCAAAATGACCCTCCAAATGACAGAATTGGCCTCGGGCTATTTCTAGCAAACTTGTATATCTTTTTGTTATCTTTCCAGAGACTCCTAGAATGCTGCATTTGAAGGTTGGTAGCACTTTATGGGCCCTGCACAAGTCAAATACGTAAAGTGAGCAAAAATCTGAAAATACGCTATGTAACGCCTCTCTTTGCTTACTCGTGCTTGATTGATTTTATATGAAATCTCTTATCCGCTTTGTATTAAAATTAGATTGGTTATAAATTTTCACGAAAATTCATTTCCTTTTGCTTGTGATGTTACTAGTTGCTTATATCCTAAACGAATTCTTTCTCTCCACGGTTTAATTAAACTAATAAAGTACAGTCCATCAATATAGATCAAGAATAGTTCATTATACAGTCCAAATACAAGTCAACATAAAATACAAGGAATTTAAATTTGGTACAAGTCATCAACATATCTTCATCCCCTTTTCTTTAAAAATCCTTCAAGGCTTCCCTGCTTTTCTGCTCACCCAAATGAATTGGGGTCATCACAGGTGTCAACCACAGACACAAACATAGGGTAAGTTCA
>PYAF01003795.1:22806-46311 GCA_007407185.1 Glycine tomentella
TGTCACACATGCATAACCTAGAGCCAAAACCAAAGTTGTCCAAATCACAAATTGAAAGCTAATCCTTCATCCTCTCATCATTCTAAACACATCTTTCAACTGGACCCAGAGCTAATTCTAGCTCTATCACAGATGGGTCACTATTCACAGGAAACCCCCAAATCCCAAATCAATCGAAGAAACTTGAGTTTCTTACCTCAGCGGCGACCAAGAAGGTTGCAGGACAGCTTCCTCAAGCTCTGGAGTCCTTTCCAAGCCTTGGGTCTTCACCAATCAGTAGTTTTCTGAGGTTTCTCTGAGGAAAGGGATTTTGCTCACAAAGGGGTTTTTATGAAAAAGAATGAAGGATTCAAGCTTCCCTAAGGTTTCTCTCACGATTCAAGGCCCTAATAAGGTATTTAAGCTCTCAAATATGGCCCTAAAAAGCTTGGAGCAAGCTCTAATGGAGGTCTTGGACGGAGAGGAAGAAGAAAGGAAGAAAAAGCCAAGGTTTTCGAGGGTTTGGGCCTTTTATAGGCCCCTGACACGACTCCCACGCCCCCAACGTGGGCTCCCACGCCCCAAGCGTGGCTTCCCAGACAAAATTCCATTTCTGGGCCACTTCCCACGCCCCAGGCGTGGGTTCCACACTTTCTGGAGCACTTCCCACGCTCCAGGCGTGGCTCACAGCAAAACTCCAAAGTTTGACCTCTTTTCAGCAACCATGGTTATTAGAGCGCCAAACTCGCTCCGATGCTTGTGCCGTTCACGTCATGACTTAGGGTTATTATAGGATCACTCTGCAGTTCCTTTCCAGGTCTGTGGCTCCCGCCACCAGCAGTCTCAGAATCAAAGCCTAATCAAGGCACATGCAAATCTCATATCAAAATAAGCCCTCAGACATCCAATTCACAGAACATATCATAACAGAATTCCCCTATCCTAGGGTTAAGTCATACTCAGCCCCACACAAGGCTGGTCACATACCATTCAAGATCCCTCAAGGCTGAAAACCAAGCCTCTGAGTCATCTGGACTCACTACATAAATATATATCCTAAGCTTTCCCTCAGCCCCACAACACAATTGTCATCAGAACGGGCTGAGCTCCACTTAAGGCCCTGCTCCACTAGCCTCTCAGCTCAGAACATTATATAATCAAGGCCCTAGCCTATCAGAGAGCTATCAACAAGTGACTCTACACAAGTCACACAGGCATATACAAAGCCAAGATTCAAAGTCATCTACATCAAAAACTGAAAGCTATTCCTTCATCTATTCATCGCTCTGAACAAGATTCTCTATAGGACCTTGGGCTAATTCTAGCCCCAACTCAGTGTGGGTCACAATATACAGAAAACCCCAAATTCACAACCAACCGAAGAAACTTGAGTTTCTTACCTCAGTGGCGACCAGAAAGGCTGGAGGACAGCTTTTCCAAGCTCTTACGTCCGTTCTGCGCCTTGGGTCCTTGCCAAACTCAAGTCTCTGAGCTTTTCCTTGAGAATCAAATTCTCACTCACAAATGGGTTTCAAAAGCAAAGAATGAAGGATTTAAAAGCTTTCTATGGTTTCTCACCAATCTAAAGGTCAGCAGGAAGTGTTTAGGCTAGTATATAGGGTCTAGGGAAGCTTGGAGCTGCTCTAATGGAGGTCCAGGGCATAGGGAAGAAGAAGAAGAAGTTTTCTTCTTAAAAAAAAGCGATCTGCCCATATATACTCAGCCTGCCCGAGGTCTGGCGCGATCCGCGCCACAATGGCGGTGGTCCCGCGCTAACAGCGCCAACCCCACGCCATCAGCGCCAACTTCCTGAGACCTGTGGCGCCACCCGCGCCACTTCTGGCGCCATCCGCGTGGAAATCCAGAGAAAATGGGTTTTCCAGGCCACTTCCCGCGCTAACCGCGCGACCTCTGGCGCGACTCGCGCTGGCTGGAAAACCTCTGGCCCCCCTGGCGCCACATTGACGCCCCTAGCGTCAGCTTCCAGTGGGTCTGGCGCGATCAACGCCAGCCCTGGCACCATCCGCGCCGCACCCTCCACAGGGTTTTCTCATGTGAAGACTACTAAAGGCACCAACATAAAAAAAAACAGCAAATGGAAAAAATATATATATATATACAACCAAACTTGACACTTCTTACCAACTGATTTCATATAATCAGCCAAGGAAAACAACTATAACCAAAATCAAAGCTAACAGTGCATAGTTGAAGAGAAGAGATTTCAAAAAACTGGTCAAGAATGCATAGATGAAGATAAGAGATTTCAAAAAACTGGTCAAGAACCAAAAAAATTCAATTTAACACCAAACTGAACATTGCTAAAGGCAACAATAAAAAAGAAAGTAGAAAATAGATTGTTTCGTAATACCAATTCTATTTTCTTTCATGAAACAACATATGTAACAAACTTTATAGCTCAATCCACATTTGATAGTGCAAAGGTGTTTTGTTGGGAACTTGTATCATTTGGAGGCTAATGTGATGTAAATACTTTGTTTTTAAATGTGGCTATTCATGTGAATTAAATTTTGTATAGAAAAGAAAAGAAAGAAAACTAAAAGAAAAGGAATACAAGAAAAAGGAAACAAGTTCTTTGTGAATAAATAAATGTATGAATTATGTACATTATGTTCTAAACTGTACAGAGTTATTGTAAATTCTATAAGTTAGGTGATTGGGATGTTGATATAGGAAATATTGATAACTTGGTAGAAAAAGGAAGAGATAGGGAGTGATGATAGCTTATTTTTATGTTTGCTCTCCTATTCTCAGGGTAATTTTGAATATCCAGAAAAATTAAGATTTCTTTCAAGCCAAGCCCAACCCTAAAAGTCCTAACGATCCATGATAATTATGTACTTTAACTTTGATTTGATGTGAAATAAACTGCAAAAATGATCTATGACATATCAGTGTTGGAATTGAGATGAAACACTTGTTTGTGTGAGAATTAAATACCTATGAGAGGTCTTCTTATGTTTGAAGGAATTAGGTGTTTTCTCTGATGTTCTTTAGAAACAAAATGTCAATTGATCTTAATCTCATTTGGTTCGGTGAATTTCATTTTTTTTGTTTTCATTTTTCATTGTTGATTATTTGCAAATGCTGTTTTGATCACTTTGGAGGTTGATTGTTTACAAATCATGCTCATAGTTTTGGTATAAGAGTGTTAAAGCATTTTTATTTTATTTGTAGTTTTATTTCTATACTTTGCTTGAGGAAAAGCAAGATTCTAGGTTGGGGGGAGTTGATAAGTGTCATATTTTAGTTATTTTCCGGATTATAACGCACATATCTTTTGATTTCAATAGTTTTCTTATAAAATTCCCTTAATTTTAGTTGTTTTATATTTTGTACATTTATAAATGTTGTTTTTGAAATTTGGAAGATTCATCCATACAATTATGATGTTTCAATAGGTATTTGTTGAATCCAAAAACCAAGCCAAGATGAAGGGCAGAAGGGTCAATTTTACAAAATTCCAGAGTGCAGTTCGCCTAGGCTAGCAATTAGCTCACCTGGGCTAATGAGATTACTTATACCTGAAGTAATCAACTCGCTTAGGCAAGCTACAACTTGCCTGGGTGAGCTACCTTACTTCAGCCATAAGTAACCAACTTGCTTGGGCGTACAACTCGCCTGGGCGAGTATAGCTCGCCTGGGTGAGTTGGTCTTGCACCTCTTGCACTGTTTGCTTTAAAAAGCAATGAAAATGGAGGATTTAGGGGATTTAACAGATCAACAACCAGAGAATGAAAGAAACTGGAGGAGAAACAAACCAAGGAGGGAGAAGAGAGAAAACTGGAGCTGGAGCTGTAGAGAAGTGATAGGGGATTGCATCCTTCATCATTTCTTTTATTGATCTTGTGATCTACATAATGATCGGCTAGTTTCTCCAAAGGGTTAGATGTAATCTTTGTACCCTTACGTATCTCTTTTGATATTTGATATATATATATATATATATATAAATCTTTTCTACTGATTACTGGTGATTTCATTATGTTCATAATGCTTGATTCTACTTGATCACTAGTTTCATGAAATTGGATTATAAGTTTGACTGGAAAGTGCTCTTAGAATTTGAATTGGATGATTTTACTCTTTACGTTATGTTGCTAGGAATAGAGCATAATGTTTTGATTGCAAATAGCATGAGATTATGATTGTGATGATGGGTTATTTACTTCATATGCAAGGGATCGATATTCGGTAACTATCCTTAGGATTCTCGAATGTGAGGGATTGATTCAGGGTGAATTAATGTGTGCATCAGTAATGTTAGAAAATGATTCAATGTTAATTAGATTTGTTTTAATTGTTTTCGTAATTTTTCATATCTCTGACACACTAAATCCATTATTTAAGTATTTTTGTTAATTCTGTAATTCTGCTATTAAACTGTTACTTTTATCTGGAAAAACTGAGAAGATGAAGTCCTTGGAGACGATCTCTTATAAATTTTGTAACCTGCAATGACATTGGTACACTTGCCAATAGTCTAATAGCCTTTTCACCTTAAATATGTCTTTTCAGAGTGTGAGCATGAGAAACCAGCCATCATTAGTAGCACATTGCCCAAAAAGGAAGAAAAGAGACTAGTGGAGGTACAAGACCGGTTGGAGAATGTATATCGATTACTTCCCTTTCAACAAGGAAATAAGGAAATACCCTTTTTATCTTCCTTTCATGGATCAAATGCTTGAGAGGTTGGCCAATCAAGCCTTCTATTGCTTTCTGGATGGAAATCAAATTCTTGTTCATTTGGAGGATCAAGAGAAAACAACCTTCACTTACCCATTTGGAGTCTTTGCCTATCGGAGAATGCCCTTTGGAATATGCAATGCACCAACCCCATTTCAAAGGTGTATGAATGCCATCTTTTCTGACATGGTATGAAAATGCATAGAGGTATTTATTGGTGATTTCTCTGTATTCGGAGATTCATTCACGTCATGCCTCAACAACTTGGAAAGGTTCTAGAAAAATGCATTGAAAAGAATCTTATGCTTGATTGGAAAAATATCGCACTTCATGGTAACTGAAGGAATAGTGCTCGGGCATAAAATTTCAGCCAGAGGTATTGAAGTAGATCAAGCCAAGATACAAGTAATTGAAAAGCTCGCACCACCTGTTGAAAAGAGTAAGAAGGTTTTTGGGGCATGCTGGTTTCTATAGAAGGTTCATACAAGATTTCTCTAAGATTTCCAAACCCACCAGTAATTTACTTGTCAAAGAGAACCCGTTCCACTTCAATGAAGAATGCCTTCAAGCTTTCGACCTCTTGAAAAAGAAGTTAGTAACCGCACTAGTTATAATGGCTCTCAATTGGGGCATGAATTCAAATTAATGTCTGATGCTAGTGACTATACGGTAGGAGCAGTATTGGACAAAAGAGGAATAGAAGATTTCATGCTATCTATTATGCCAGCAAGGTGCTAAGTGGAGCCCAAATCAACTACGCAACAATGGAGAAGGAGATTCTAGCAGTGTTTTATGCCCTTTAAAAGTTTCAATCATATTTGGTAGGATGAAATATCATTGTGCACACCGACCATTCAGATATAAAATATCTACAAGAGTTCGATCTAGAGATCTGAGACAAAAAAATGTGTGACAACCTATTAACCGATCTCTATCGAGACTGGTCAATGAAGAAGTCACTGAGAAAGAAAAGTAGATCTAAGAAGAATTCACAGATAGGACACTCATGGTCGTAAGCTTCAAGGATGAGGACTACCCTCTGTTCACTGACATGGAAAACTTTAAGGCCACGGGACAACCACTGGAAGGTATGAAATTTCACAAGAGAAAAAGGTTCTTCCAAGAAGCCACCAGGTATGTTTGGGATGAACTTATTCTTTTTCGTATGGGTGCTGACAATTTGTTAAGACAATGTGTAACAAAGGGAAAACAAACTAGCATACTTTGGCATTGCCACAACTCACCATAAGGAGGCCACTTCAACGGAGAAAGAACAGCTGGAAAAATCCTTCAAGCCATATTCTATTGGCCTACACTCTTCAAAGATGCCCATAACCATGCACGATCACGAGGCAACTGTTAATGAACTAACAACATATCTAGACGACATGAAATGCCATTATAGAACATGCAGGAGGTGGAAGTCTTTGATTGTTGAGGAATTGATTTTGTTGGTCCCTTATCATCCTCACATGGCATCAAATATATCTTGGTAGTAGTGTATTATGTCTCAAAGTTGAAAATACAATGAACACTAATCAAATAAACCAAGAGGGAGGTGAATTGGTTTATATCAGAAATTTAAAATTTTTTTTAAAAACAATTTGCGGAATTTGTAAGAAGGATCGTATCACTTAAAATCTTTTAAAAACAAAATATTTCTTCCAAAATCACTCTTGAAATTCAAGTAATGCCAGAAAATAAACCTTGTTGATAATTTCTTGATAACCTAAATTCAAACAATGAGAAATGAACAGAATTAGAATAAAGAACCCAACAATTTATACTGGTTCACCTTATAACCTTGGAGGCTACATCCAGTTACTTCCAACCAACTCTTGGTTAGAGATTCCACTAAACAAATATTGTTCTTTACAAGCTTTTACAACAGATCTTTCTTGTCAATTCTAGACAAAGATACAAAATCTAAACCTTATAGATTTCTAAGATCTAGAATCTGAGAGACACATACAATTATAACTGAAAATATAATGAACACTTATGCAAATAACCAAGAGGGGGGGTGAATTGGTTTTACCTCAGAGTTTTTAAAATTCCTTTAAAAAATGTTATAGCGGAAGACTTTCAAGAAGGATCGTATCTTTAAAAACAATTAAGAAAACAATTTTCTTCACCTTCACTTTAACCAATACATTTACCTTTATCAATCAAACCACTCTTAATGTGTGACCAATCTTGTGATATGAACAAAACTTAATACTTCAAGAATAATATGAACATAAACAAAAATATTCAAACACAAGATTTATACTGGTTCACCTCTCAACCCTGGAGGCTACATCCAGTTTTCTTCTAACCAAACCTTGGTCAGAGTTCCACTATAACAAATATAATATCTTTACAAGCTTAGAATGATCTCTTTTACCCTCCCTAGGTAAAATTCAAGCTCTAAACCTATAGACTTTTCAAAGGATCAAGAACCAGAGATCCTTCTTTGTTCTTCCCTCTAGAAACCTTTCTAAAAAAAGCTTTAAAGACTACAATTTGATATAAGAACATTCAATACAATCACAACACAAATATCAATAAAAAATAACCAAGCTTATAGTTCAAGAAAGATATCACCTCTTATTCCTCAGTGAATTCAATGGAATGAATGATCTAACCTAACTGAGAATGTGTGCAAATGATCTTTCTTGATGACTTCTTTAATCAGAAAGCTTGAACAAAACTTCACATAGATAATGACTTCATATCATGTAAAACTCCAAGACTCTTAGCATCTTTTGATTTTCTAATCTTCTTCTTGCCTTTGAGTTTTAAGAACTCTAGAAAGTGATTTTCTCAATGCTTGTACGAAAACTTCACAAAATATATCCTTACAAAACTCAGTGCAAGCTATTCTATTTATAAAAAGACTTAACTAACTGTAATCGATTATTTCGTCAATGTAATCGATTATTTTAATTGATGTAATCGATTATTTCAACCAGATAATCGATTAAAGTGTTCATCAGGAATTTGGAAAAATGTCAAGAACAAAATAATCGATTAAGTCACCTTGTAATCGATTATTACAGATGACCTGAGTTTTCTAATACACATAGATAATCGATTAAATTCCCAAATAATCGATTATCATAGACAATGTGAAAAACTCATCAATGCATATTTAATCAATTACGAATATCTAGTAATCGATTAAACCAGATGAAAATGCTTTTGTGAATTATGCAGTGACTCAGATAATCGATTATTCTGTGATGTAATCGATTATCACTAAGCACGTTTATTTCAGTGTTCTGCACATTTAATGGATTACAAATCAATGGTAATCGATTAAAATGTTCATAAGGCAATGTGCAGACCTGTTCACTTGCATTTAATCGATTATATCATATATGTAATCGATTAAAACAGTGAAAAACAGTTTTTATAAAAATCTAATTGTCTTTATGACTTAACATCAAATGACTTATTACCATATGATTAAACATGATTAAATGTATGTATGAATGCATGATTTAATCAAGATAAGTGAGGATTATGAGGACCAAGCTTAAGCAAGAAATTACAAATTCCATCAATTGAGTGGGCATGTAAAACATCAAAACTTGCTTTCTTCATTCTTCTTGATTCCATATCTTCATCTTCCTCATAACTAACAATAACTATAACATTTTCTAAGTATGTTCATTGTGGAATTTAATTAAAAAGAATGTATTGACTTTTAAGAAACTTCGTTCATGGTAAAAGAACATTACATGTCATATCTTCATAAACTTAAAGAAAATAACTCAATATATAACATAATTCAAAGTTAAACAAATTTCGGACATGGTAAAAGAACATTACATAAATTCATTCCTCGATATTAAATTGTCTCAGAGTACCCATAACCATAAAATTAAAAAGATAATAAAGTGGAGGCGTAAGCATGCCCTCCAACACCATCATCATAACTGTGTAGAGACTGCCCTACAAGGCTGACATTCAATCAAAACACAAACATGACAAACAAACAGAGAGTGAGATACATCTCACAATACATTTAAAACTTAAAGAAGTCATAAAGAGTTAGATGCATTTATAAATAATTATGTTAGACAATCATGCCACATCCAAATCAAACATCCCATACACATAGATACACATGAAATGTGATGCATATTAGACCCCTAGACTCGTATGCATGTAGTACAATTTTTGAAAATGTTGTGAACGTAGAAAGCTACCATGGGCAACCTGACACTATCACTCTTAACAAGATGCGACCACGGATGACATGTTAGGGTGTTCCTGAATTAAAAGGTTACTTGATCCAACCCATGGGATCAACATTAGCTAGAAGGAGATTCAAAATCGTTGAACCACCTAAATCACATCTAAATGCTAAAGAAATCAAAATGATGTTTCATAATATAAACTTAACAATAATGAGTACAATTGTCAATGAACAATACATAATATTTGGATCCACCTTTGGTAAGAACTAGTGATGGAATCCAAACATAATAGTGAACAAAATTAAAAGGTGAAACAAAAACTATAACACTTTTACAAAAGGGAAAAACAAGAATTCTTCAAGTTTGCAACCACAACAATAAGAAAAAAATTGTTTTGCAACTTTCCTAAAGCCTATGTGGAAGCCTTGTACTTTAAATGTGAGAAGAACCATGTTCAAGACAAGAGTGCTACAAATAGAAACTAGAGGATGATGAATTAAGACAAAGATGACAAGTCAACACTAAAGTTGCAGCTTCTAGAAAGTGTAGGTCATCCAAAATGTACAGCTCCCCTGCATATGGCTTGTCCCAATCAGCCTCCTGAATTGTAGAGCCTATAAATAAGAAGTCAAATAAAATAAAACTGAGTAAAGAGAATCACACAATGGACTAAAAGAAACAAGACTCAAAGTAAGATTAGGAATGTAGAAAACATTTGAAATGGACAATTGGGATGTAGAGATAGAACAAATGCCTACTAATGGCATAAAAGTGCCATCGGTAGTCATGATAGACACAAAGTGAAATTTATCACTCAAGCTTCCTTAGCTTGCACCTCAAGTGTAACACCCCGTGTGCACCCAGTGTGTTAACATTACTATAATATCAGAATAGCATAAATTAAGCCGCGGAAGCATACAAGAATCGTATTTCTTGATACATTATGTATGGTGCATAACCAGAAACATGATATATTTCACTATTTCTAGCCCTTATTGATCCAGATAATCAAACAATAAAACCAGGCAAATAACAACCATGTCTATAACGATATGACAAGAGACAGAAACTACCTCAATATGCATACGCTATAGAGAGCTCCAAGCTCACAGATGCTAGTCCAAGCAGTTGCCATGCTTGGCTCTACTGGATCCATACCAGGGCTCTATCCTCTGCTCTACGCACTGTAACATAAATCCCACACGGGGTGAGATAAAAATCTCAGAAAGCCATGGTTCTTGGAGGTCTTTCCTCCCCTTGGTTCACTATCAACTATCTACTGTAACAATATGGCTTATCCATAGCCATCTGCATTCTCTCACCACAGATCACTCATACTACTTATTATGCACGCCTAACCAGGCCTGTTTACTCACCATCTATACTGAGAGAGATCCTCTGTCTAGGAAAAATAGGCTCTCTCAAGCTCCAAGAGCTTTAATTCTCAATCTCATAACATATATATTTCATCTTTCTCGGCTTTCTTATCTCATATTTATCTCATGTGTATATATATATATATCTATTCATCCTATCTGTTACACCACATCACTGCTGAGGTAACACTGATCCAAGGAATAGGTTCTCTGTAACCTAGTCCTTCACCTGAGGATAATCATCTAACAGATACAAATCCCCAGAATCTCACTATACTCTAATCAATACCTGAGGAGGATCATCCCGTAAGACTCTTCACTCACTCAGGATGTCTATCACTACTCTGCTTGAGGATCATCCACCGAGTGAGTACATCTACTCAGGACACGCTTCATCTATGCCTGAATAGGATCATCCGTCGAGCGGGTATATCTACTCAGGACTTGCCGCCCAATACCTGAATAGGATCATCCACCGAGTAGGAACATCTACTCAGGACTGGCTCTATCTATGCCTGAATAGGATCATCCACCGAGTGGGTACATCTACTCAGGACTTTCCACCGAGTACCTGAATAGGATCGTCCGTCGAGTGGGTACATCTACTCAGGACTCGCTGCCCAATACCTGAATAGGATCATCCACCGAGTGGGAACATCTATTCAGGATTTACATGGACGCCTATGGATTATCCCAGGGAGATCATCCACCGAGTGGGAACATTCCCAAGGGGTCCATAGTCCACTATTCTCTAGCCAGAGAATGCACACCTAATTCTCATAAATAGTACAAAGCATGACACTCTCACAGTGTCAATCTAACATTAAGACCGACATGCCATGACGGCATTACCTCAATACACATCGCAACACCATCATGGTGTTTCACTATCATAGTCATCATCATACAACATCAAGGTGCCTGGCATGTCATACGGAACTATCATCAATATATAGCATAACACTCTTGCAGTGTTAAATTATCATCAGGCACCGAACACTCACACAGTGTTCATCTCATCACTAGAACATCAGGGTATATCTCTTATACCCAATACAGCTCAGTCCTCTATTCTAGTGTTTAACTACACTAGTTATCATATACATGGCTTATACACCTATCAGACACAACCATATCATACCTAACACCATCACAGCGTTAGGATTTCCATTCATCATAGAACACTATTATTAATTAGAAAACAACATAGTGTTCATTCTATCCCAAGCACATAATACAAATAAATAGTGACCCCAAGCAGGGAAATCACTCTAAGGAACACTGAACTTACCTGGTATGACCATCCTTTATCACCAATCCTCAGATGGTGTCCATACTGCTGCCATCTTCATGTCTTGTCCTCTGGCAAAATCATACAGCACAGTCAACATCAGAAACACTATACCAGGTATCTAACAACGGTACTCAACTGTTGAAATGAAAGGAAGCATGATTCCTTTCCACCATCTCTCAATCAACTAACTTAGGGTTATCGGTCTAATCACTGCAAAGGCCCCCTCACAGATCCTTAACAGGATCATTCTCAGCCTGACCATGGCCCTAGAGTCTTAGTAAGACTTTGTATCAGTCAATCCAATGGTCTATTTGTGCCTAACTCACCAGTTATTCATCATGGCCAAATCCAACATATCAATGCATATTCATCATTTATTTGGCCTCATGAACGATTCTTATTAAGGCACTTGGGTTCCTTTCTATCTCAGAACCCCTTATCCACTCACTCTTCTTCCTACACATACCACTCTCAGGGTCACAACCCAACTTCATCAGAAATCCAGTTTCAATATCTCATATTCCTCAGAACAACCTCCTGATCATACTTTTCTAAAGAACCTAAGCCTGATTCCAGTCCTAACCCAAATGGGTTACTATTTACCCTATTACCCAAATCACAAATTAAACGGTAAAAGCTTGAGTTCTTACCTCAAAACCGTCAAGGAAAGCCCAATGACTGTCTCTCCCAGTCACAACATTCATGGGTTGCCTCCTTTCCTCTCTGAACTCAGCTTTTCTGAGGTTTTCACAGGAAATGGGTTTCTTCTCAATCTTTAGATGGAATTTGGCTCACTCAAGGCTCTAATCATGTTTATTGGTGATTAGGGGGTGTTTAGGTGAGGTGTGATGAAGTTATGAAGCTCCCAAGCTCATCCATGGCGCCCTGGGTCAGAGGAAGAAGAGAAACAGTGGATTTTTTCTCCAAAATCGCAAAATCCCTTTATATAGGGTGCCTGCCAGAGGTCTGGCGTGATCCGCACCAGCTCTGGCGCCATCCACGCCACAATGGCGGTGGCTATGGCGCTCCCAGCGCCACCCTCGTGCCCCCAGCGTGGGGTTCCAAAAACTTTGGCGCTCCTGGCGCCTCTACTAGCGCCATCAGCGCCAACTTCCAGGGATTGTGGCGCTCCTCGCGCGACCTTGGCGCTCCAGGCGCTAAATTCCAGAAACTCTGGCGCCCCAGGCGTCAACCTGGTGCCATCAGCGCCAACTTCTAGTGGGTCTGGCATTGATCACGCGAACCCTAGCGCTGATCGCGCCACATCTCAAAACAGTCTTTTCTCTACTATACTATGGCGCTACCCGAGTGAAACTTCACGCTATCCGCGCCAGAGCAGGGGTCATTATATCAAGCTTCATTCCACTTGTCATTTCATTCCACTTGCATTTAGCTTGGGTATCTTACAAGACAAGCTTTAGGACCCTGGCTATATAAAGCCAACAAAAACATAATGAAAGGAACTTTTGGTTAAATCAATAAGAAAGCTGAATTTTCTTGTGAGAGTTTCTCTTTTGTTCTTGTGCAAGAACTTCTTGGATCTTATCAATGGTTTTTCAAGGCTATTATGGCGATTCTTCCTAGACTCATTGGAGAGCTTCTCCATGATATCATCCATCATCATTCCTTGTCTTAATCCATCGTCCATTGCTTAATTCCTTGAAGTTAATTCATACCACTTTTGCTCCAAATTCACAAGTAAGAGTTTGAGTTCTTGCAAAGTTCTTGAAGATTGAGTTTCATTGCAAGGTAGAATGAGAAAATCAATGTCTAATGAGGTTATACATACATCATGTGGTATCTAGAGCCTAATCCGTGTGAAATTCTTCTTCAATTTGTTTTTCTATATCTACTCCAAATGTAATCCGAAAATCACAAAAAAATCGTAGATCTACTTCTAGTTTTCTTAATTTTCTTTAATGTCTTGGTGGATTGAGTCTTGCCTTGTGCTCCTACACCTTTCCTAGTGATTAGTTTCAAGTTTTCAAAATTCTTGTGCATCTTATGTTCTTCATATTCTTCCTTGTTCTTGGTAATTTTCTAGCTTTGATTCTTGTCAACTTGTGTTAGTAGTTGTTTGTGTATTGTATAACCTCTTGTTTTGATTCTAATCTCATGTTTAAATCTGAATTGAGTTGTTAGAAACAAATTTTACAATTGTTATACATTGTTTTTCGTGATTCATCGCATTTCTTTAAGTATTTTTGAACTTGTACAAAAGCAAAATAAAAGCCTATAAAAATGTTGTGAAAGAAACAAGAAAAAAAGTAAAAGAAAAGAAATTAGGTTCAGCAAAACAGAAGTTTAGAAGCAAAGAAAGGTTACAAAAGTTACTAGTTCAAATTTCCTTTGAACCATAAATGGAGTGAACTTGTATGACATGCAAACTTGGTGAAATTTGGCTTCTAACACTTGAATTTGCTTAGTGTATCTCCTTTGTGGAGTTTTGGTCCAACAACTATCCTTGAGTTGTCTCATTTGAATTTCAATTTGAGTTTGTGCTATCCTTAAATTTTTAGATTTTGTTGCTTGTCTTTTTAAAAATTCCAAGGTTTTGTTTAGAGTTTTCTTGTTATTGGATTTTTGAGTCTAGCTTAGAATTGTTTCCTATTTTACTTTAGTAAATAACCTTGATTGGATTGAGAGTTGTTGCTTAAGAGCTATAGAGGAACAAGAGTGGGGAAAGGCAAGAGAGAACTTTAGAGAAAAAACTTATATAAAAAGTGTGCAAACAAGAGTGTGAGTGACAAACACTTAGAGACTGGTGATAATTTTCTTATATACTTGTGTTTTTGCTAACCATTTCTTTTGAAGGATGAGCTCAAGAGGAGAAGAAGCTTTGTCACCTAAGACCTCTAGGTTGATGAAGGCTATTACACAATAAATGGAGGAATTACAAACCAAAATGGAGGAAAGATTTGAGGAGTTACAAAGGGAGACACAAAGAAGGAGAAATCTAATTGGGAGTGTGGATGGAGAGGCTTATGAGGATAGGAAGTGAGTGAATATGCATCATCTCATAGAGGGAATTATGAAGAGGAAGGGAATGAGAGGGAGGAGGGAGATAAAATAATAATAGGAGACAAAATAATAGAAGACAAAATCATAACAGACAAAATAGAGAGGATGAAGATTGGTGGTTTAGGAGAGATGAGAGAGAAGGAAGGAATGAAGAATTGAGTGGAGTGAAAATTAAAATTCCAAAGTTCCGTGACACTTATGATCCAGAAATTTACTTTCAGTGGGAGATGAAAGTAGATCAAATTTTCTCACGCCAAATAGAACTTGCTCTAGATGCCATGTGAATAATGCAAATACAATTTAATTTATGTTTTTCTCATCAATTGTAAATTACTTATATATGTTTTATTTAAATTTAAAAAATGCCACAACAATCCCACTTAAAAAATACCTTAAACATAATTACATTTATCTAGACATATAAAAAAACATTTATTTGTAATATCAACTTGAACCAAACTACCCAAAAGGCTATTGAGGGGGTCTAGCTTAGGGACGGAACCAAGTGGATCAAAAATAGGCTTGTCACCCCCCCTTCAACACAAAATGTGCTTAGTATATACACTAACATCATATTTTTGCCACCCCTTCTTTTTCTTACACACCCTTACCTAAGTTAACAATAGTTTATTTCTTTAGGTTTTAATAGATAGTTTATGCTTTTGTTTTAATTTTGTATTGCTTCTAAATATTTTTATGTTAAGGTGTTTTTGTTACATTATTTATATTAAGAATAAAACATATGTTATATTGATTATAGAATTTATATGTTTTTAGTCCTTACCAAATGAATGAATTGATAATTATTCTGACTTGCATTGCTTTTAATTTATTTTATGAATAATTTTAGTTATTATTTATTGTTAACTAAAGATTTACAATATTGAAATTTGGTAGATAAATCAATTTTATTATAATAAAATAATTCTTATACTGTAAATTAAGTGTGATAACTCAAAAAACACTTTATTCATTCTTTGAAAAAATGTCAATAATTTTGCGTTGTTTCACCATATTCTGATACGAATACGGAAATGAGACGGATCGCCATGAAAAATTTAGAACCTAAGAATTTTTTTGGGGGTCTTATTTTGCTCATTGGGTTTTTCATCTGTTGCAAAAGATATTTGAAGTAATGAGACCTTTCCTTGATCATATTATACTCCTATGTCACTAACATAAAAAATTTCGTTACAAGCTGGCATTAAAATAATTATCTTTACTTTTATATGATGTGATATTTTGTGTTTTTACTAAACTAAATTTTAGACAATTGTAAATTTTCTATTTTGGGGGGGGGGGGGATTAGGACTTTAAAATTTAGTTATTGTTAAATTTTTTTATTTTGTGTTAAAATTTCGCTCCCCTTAACAAACTTTCATGATTCAGTCCTTGGTCTAGCTCATTTGATATTTGTGTAAGCTTCTCTAGAAGCACTTTTAGAAGAAGAAAATAAGAAAAAAAATGAGATAAGCTTTTTCATAAGTAAAAATAAACTCTCCATTAGTTAATTTTTAGATGTTCATCAATATAGCTTCTCTAAAAGATGAGATGACATCTACATATTAGTTAATGAAAAAATTATTTTAGCTTATGGAGAAGTTCATTTCACTTTTTTCTTCTTACTTTCTTCTTCTAGAAGTGTTTCTAGAGAAGCTAACATCCAAACAGACCCTAAGTAGAATATGTGAATTATTATTAAATATCTTCGATTCTTACGAATAAAAAAACTAACCTATGAGAGTGTTTATTAGAGGAAATGTTTTTCATTCCCAAGAATCAAGATTGTTGGAAATCATGGAATCATGTTAATCATGATTCTTAGATATGAATAAAATTTATTCCATTAGTCATAAATATTCTTGAAAATATTTAATATTTATATATAAGTTTTTTTAGAATCAAAGAGTTATGTATTATTTTTAACAGTTATTTTAATTATTTATCACATTAACTAATACAATAAAAGTAATGTGACATTTTTACCGTAGTCAAATAAATTAACTTAGAAAAGTTAGATTTGAATAAATAGTCAAATTCGCTGAAAATATGAGGTGCTGAAAAATTTGTTCTCTAAACTTGCAATTTAATGCCAAATTCGTCATAAAAAGATACAACTTATGGTTAAATTGGTCTTTGAACATTACAAATTAATGACAAAATGGTCTTAAAATTTAATGATAGAACTAATTTGTCTAATTTTTTCACATTCGAATACTAAATTTGTATTTTCTATCTTTTAGGGACCAATTTATCATTGCATCACACTTTTGGGAATGAATTTGACTATTTTACCTATTAGATTTTTACCTTTAATCATATAAAGACTAAAATATATTTTTTGTTCTCATAAATATGAAAATGTTCAGAATTTATCCCTATAAAATTCTTAGTACGTTTTTCATCCTTAAAAATTTAAATGTGTCATTTTTAGGCCTGAAATAATATTTGAATATTCAAACCTATGTATAATGCTTTTTTACATTATTTATATGCATAACTGATATGTAAAAAATCTTCATTGTAGGTTCATATTTATCCAAATTATATCCTAGGAAAAAAGTGAAAAATTTTAATTTTGTAAGAAAAATATATTAAAAATTTAGTCTTTGAAGATGGCGTTGACAACCGGAGTGGTAGTAGGATTTCCATACGAGGATTATCCGAGCGGCCAGTTCGACTTCGAACCGGTTACCGGATGGAGAAGCTTCCTTGTCAAGCTCAAGATGCTAGTCGCGTTCCCTTAGGAGCGTGTCCACAAGGGAAGCGTCCTCACAATGAAGCTTCGTGGCCAAGTTACCTTCTCTCTCTTCTTTCTCACCCTCCTTTTTCATCCCATAGGAAGAAAAAATAACCAAGTAATTGTATTAGTCTTCCGATTGTTTATTTTTTCAGAAAAAAAGGTTATCGTCTCACAATGTAACACAGTCTTCGTCGGATTTGTAAAAAGTTTTCAAACCACAATTTGTGATTGGATTATGGTGTAAAACTGCAAAGACTTTAAACTCTTTTATTTTGAGTAAACCATCAATTTAGTCTTTGAAGTATCACCTTATAGTTCTTAAACTAATGAAATTATATTAGTATTTATTGAATATCCATCAATTTAGTTGCTAAGTTGATATATTTTTCCAACGTGACTAATTTGAAGAAATCTTCAATACTGAAGGAATTGTGCAGCGTGGTTTCTAATATTTTAGGGACTACCTATATAAATTAACACTTCGAGACTAAATTGATGATTTATTCGAGACCGTGATACTTCGAGACTAAATTGATGGTTTATTTGATGTTTTTTTAAACACAAAAGTTTAGGGAGATGGTGCAGAAATAAAAAATAAGGTAATAATTTTGTAATTAGTTAAGCAAAAAACTAAATTAGTTCTAACAGTAGCGAATATATTCACACATTTTTCTAAATTGATATGTTTGAATTCAAAATATTATGTTGTTTCCCATGTTCATATATCTGATCAAGTGAAGAGTAAGTTCTCGCCAGAACTTTCTCTGCCTAAAATTTGTGAGAATTTTTTGAAAGCAGCATATGATCCTCGTATTTCAGGGATCTATCTTCATATTGATAGTTTAAATTGTGGGTGGGGTAAAGTAGAAGAAATTTAAAGGCATATAATGGATTTCAAAAAATCAGGTAATGCTCTGGACTTGTGTTGCAACTTTTGTATGGAACGAAGAGGAATCAGGACTTTGAATGACATTCTTTGATAGTTGATTATGCTTGTAGGAAAATTTGTTTTGGCTTATGTTCCTTTATGCCAAGAAAAAGAGTATTACCTTACATCTGCATGTGAAGAGATATATGCCCCACCCAGTGCTTACTTTTCTTTGTTTGGATTGACTGTTCAAGCCTCATTCCTCAGAGGTAAGATGATTTTTCTAGTTTTCTTTTCCTTGCATTTTTACAAATTTGACTTTAGTAAGTGTCCTTGATTTAGCATGTCCTACATGTGTGCGTGTGTGTATATGTATAGCGGTGGATGTGTATGTATCTGTGCATATGATGAACTGGACCAGGCACAGAAATGAAAGAATGAATTTTATTGATTCTTTGAGACTAACTCCTGCACTACAATAGTGATCTTTCGAGGAAATCACAGCCTCCTACACCCTCAGGTCTACCCACTGCCTCTCTTCCATTTGTAATTCCCTCCCATTAGTTAGTTATAACTAATTAAACTTTAGTTATACTCACTGTTACAACTGCTACACTACTATCTAAACCCCCTAAAATATGTTTTACCCCACCTCCCACTCTTATCAGCGTATAACTGCGCAAGACTCCAATTTTGTCTTTCAAAGATCATGCAACGTAATATTGGTTCTGCATTTATTAGTGACATAATATTGGTTCTTCAGTCCTGATTAATGTCACTAGTTTCATCCTTTTGTAATATCTTTGCCATTAAATTGGTCATTTCACTGACATCTAATTGATCCTTTAAAGGACAAAATTGATGCTATTTAATATATGCCTGATAAAAGGAGAACAATTCAGATATATGTTTGGAGGGCCAATTGGATATTTATTTTTTGGGTGAGTGAGAGATGGGCATAGTTGGAGGTGGGGGAGATTTCAAACCTTCTAAAAGGTCTCCTAGTAGCAAACCATTTTTGTGTGTATTATGCACATAGGTCCTAGAAAGGAGGGGTGGGAGGGAGAGGTCGTGGAGATATAAGGTTGGTTGCAATGTTGTTAATATCGCACGATACGCGATATGAATCATATGATACGATCCGATACAGGCGAAAAACTATACGAACCAAACCAATGAATCATTTTTGAGTTCAATTGCAACAATGAATCGTGAAATCATACGATTCGAAACGGAATCGTGAATCGTGAAAGTTTCCGATTCAAATTTAAAAAAAAATAAAAAAGAAAACCAACAGTCGCAGAGTCATTTGGTTTTCAAAGAGCTAGGGACTCAAAATCCCAATTAATAACGAGAATAACCCACAAAATAAAACCAAAAAAAAAGAAAGAAAAAAGAAATCGAGATTCGAGAGTTTCTAACCAGAACTCTAGAAGACAGTGACACCTTGAAGTTGCAGAGAAGGAGCGACTTGCAAAAAGAGAAGAATTGAAGAAGGGTGACGCACAGAGAAGGGCGATCCACATAGAATAACAATGATCCACGAAGAAGAACTGAAGAATGGCGATTCACAAATATTGGGATTTTGACGTAGAGACATGAAGTCTCTTGGTTGTAGAGAAGAGAGGTGAGCCACCTTGAAAAAGAGTACGGTGTGTACCTTTGTTACTTTTAAAGCTTTGATATTAAAATATTATAAAATATTTTTATGATGGCAATATGGCATATTGGCTTTATGACTTGCAACTCATAAAAACGTGACCCTGCAACACTTGCACAATGCACAACCTTCTAAAGTTTTATATTAAATTAAAGTGGATATGGGAACGTGACCCTGCAACGCTTGCACAATGCACAACCTTTTAAAGTTTTATATTAAATTAAAGTGGATATGGGATGAGCTATTATTTTTATTTTATATTAAATTAAAGTGTAAACTGTAAAGTTGAAATTCTTATTGTATATTTAATTTTTTTTTCTATAGCATAGAAATAACAAAAATGGTTCCAAAGAAAAAATCTCAAAAAGAAAAGGATATAATCTGGGATCATTGTAAGTCCCTTGGCAATAGGTTGAATGTTAAATGTAACTATTGTCCAAAAACAATGTGGGGAGGAGCATTTAGAATGAAGGATCATCTTGCTGGAACACACAAAGAAGTTGCTCCATGCCAACAAGTGTCGGATGACGTAATTTGGATTTTATATAGTATTATATATTTATATATTTATATATTTTTACGTTATTTATAATTTGTTTTTGAATCTTACGATTTGATACGATTCACGATTCGATACGAAAAAACAGTCGAATGATTCATGATACGTATTGCGATTCAACAACCTTGGTTGGTTGGGTGGTTAAGAAAAAAAATGAAAAGGGGAAGGAAGGGTGGGAGGGAGAGGTCGTGGGTTCGAATCCCTGCACTAACAAAAACACTAGCATTTAACAATTAACATTGGCCGATAAAAAAAATGCACATAGATCCTAGAAAGGCACTTACTAGGTATATTTCCTTTTCTATGAAGTTCGTACAGAATTTTGTACAATATGTCTTACTATGATAACCTGAATTATAGTCGGTTACAGATATGCTTTGTATTACATTAATAGAAGTATGAAAGTCATGCTATGTTAATTCCTACATACTATTGTAATGCTCAATGTCTCTAAACTTTTTTTGGTTATGGAAAAACGTTCTGTATTGTCATGCACATGTTGCAGATGTATGTCAGGAAATTATTGAATATTGATAAATCATTTTAAATATTTAAATCCTAGGATGTCTATAAATAAGCCTAAACTTGTGTTTGAACTCATTTTATTACTTGTTTTCAAGTGTTTTAGATAACATAGGAATTGAACCACAAGTGGAAAGGATTGGAAAATACAAAAGTGTAGGAGATCAACTAGCTCAAAGAACCATGTCTGAAGAAAATTGTGAGATGCTGACTGCGTTACTTGATAATGTCTATACAAATTGGTTGGATAAAGTCTCTTCTGCCAAAGGTACTGATAGGAATAACAATTAGTAGCAATAGTTGTTAGTAGCAGCAGTTAGGTGTAGTGCAGTTAATTATAACTAATTGTTAGTTAGTTATAACTAACTAGGAGGGAACAAAATGTATAAATAGGGGATAATAGCTGAGTTAGAGGGACTGGAAAAAGTAATTGGAGGGTGTGACCTCTAAATCACAACTGTTCTACAGGAGATTTTCTCCAAAATATCAATAAAGATTCATTCTTCCTTCTCTGCCTGATCAACAATCTATCACTGGTATCAGAGCTCCATATCTTGGGGGCTGTGATGAGGTTGATGGGGTCAAAAGCTAGTAACAAAATGGAGGCGCTGGAATGCATGTGGCGTTGAACCGTGAGGTGATGGAATCGAGGCTGAGAGTTATTGAAGCTGTGTTTCAGAAGCTTGCTGCTTCTTGGGAGCAACCGAGCGCAATGGAAGCAGAGGCAAGGGGTGCTGCGACGCAGGGAACTAGGGAGAGCGAAGGTGGGGGAGCCAACTGTTGGAAGAATATCGAAATTCCCATTTTTATGGGAGAAGATCCTCTAGGGTGGCTGTCCAAAATTGAGAGGCATTGCAGATTATAGTCTTAGTCGGAGAAAAACTGGAAGCAATTGTGGTAGCCATATAAAGGGAGGCTTTAGCTTGGTTCCAATGGTAGGAATCTTGGAAATCCAATCAATCTTGGCAGGCTTATTAATAGCGGCGCTATTGCGGAGTAGCGGTGCAGTGCGGTGGCCGGTCGCCATAGACCGCATCGCAATAGTGAGGCATAGTGTAGCGGCGATAGCGGCCGCTATCGTAGGTGTGGCATGGCTGAAAAGAAATGTCGAGGAAGGCGAAGATGAAAGGTTGAGGGTGCGCCGCTATTAATAAGCCTGGGTAAAAGGTATTGGAAAGGTAGGCAGTACGTGTGAGTTGTGACGATAAGGTGAAAGGTATTGGGAACACCCCTGATTTGGTATTTGCACCCCCTGATTATTTTCTTCTCGCATACATAGAGTCGAAGAGACACAATAATGAAGAGGAAGATAGGCACGTGACTCTAAAATAACTTTTATTATGGCCCTCGTATATACGTGACTATGGGTAAAAGAAAAATGAAGAATTAAGATTGAAAATAACTTCAAACACTTATTCTTAGAAATAAATGAATCTCTTCTCATATAATAATATATACACATTTTCTGCCCCTCATATATATATATATATATATATATATATTTTTTTTTTTTTCTTTTTTTTTGGGGGGGGGGATTAGGTTTGTGAAGTTTATATATATATAATTCAGATTTCAGAATATATTCACTTACATACTTCGATGTAGTGGTGTAGCGCTACCCGCTATAGTGCTATAGCATTTTTTAGGGGTGGCCGCTATGCACCGCTATCCGATATTAATAAGTATGATCTTGGGAAGGGTTCAAGTTGGCTGTCACCCAGAGATTTCAAGGGGCGAATTTTGGGAGTCCTTTGCAGGGGTATATAGGACAGGTTGAAAAACATGTGGGAGCTGGAAAAGGGTTGGGGGGAACTTTCTTGATTGAAGTTTTCATTAAAGGGTTGAGGGAGTAGATTGGATCTGGAGTAAGGTTGCATGAGCCAAGAAGTTTGATGGAAACCATGTTAAAGGCAAGGCAAGTGGAGGAAAAAATAGGGTGCTGAGAAATCTTCCAAGAATTAGCAAAGGGACTCAATCTTTTCAGAAACCCAGTTTCTTGGGTCCAAGAAATGGGAGAGAGTGGAAGCAGGACAATAGTAAAGGAGGGGAGACAATAGGGGGAGCTAATAGTAAGGTCAGTGAATCTGTCCAACCTGTTCGTGTAGAGAATAATGGATGATATAACAACCCTAAGTCCTGGCGTGAACGGCGCAAGCATCAACGCAGGTTTGGCGCTATAATAACCATGGTTTCTAACATAAAATTTTGGGGTTTGCTATCAGCCACGCCAGTAGCGTGGGGGATCCACGCCAGTAGCGTGGGAAGTGTTCCAGAAAGTTGTTTTTCTTTGGAATCCCACGCTGGTAGCGTGGGAGGCCATGCTGGTAGCGTGGAAGACACGTCAGAGGCCTATAAAAGGCCAAAAACATGAAAATCTCAGCATTTCTCCCCTTTTCTTCTTCCCCACGCCCCAAACCTCCATTGGAGACTTGCCCAAGCTTCCTAGGACCTTATTTCTTGACCCAAACACCTCCCAATGACCTTTAATCTTGAGAGAAACACCTGGAAAGCTTTAATCCTTCATCTTTTCTCTTAGAAACCCCTTTGTGAGCGAGAATCCCTTTCTCCAGAGAAACCTCAGAAACTGCT
>PYAF01003795.1:50835-63463 GCA_007407185.1 Glycine tomentella
GTAGTGTTCTCAGTGTGGTTTTTGGTCTCTAAGGGTCTAATAGGGTTTTAGACTTCTGAACTTTATCTAGGGTTGATAAAGAGAGGCTTGTATTTGCTTGTAAGAATATTTTTGCAATAGTGGAACTCTACTCTAGTGTTGAGTGGAAGAACTGGATGTAGCTTCATAGTGTTTGAAGTGAACCAGTATAAAATCTGTGTCTAATCTTTCTTCTCACCTATTCATCTTTTAATTGCTTTGTTTGTGAATCAATTTCATTGCACAGAAAGTTATACTCTGTTTTCTATTCTTCTTGAAAAAGGAATTTGATTGAATATTGATTCTTGGTTTTGAAACAATTTTTTAAAGTGATAAAGATCCTGTGGTGAAACTCTGATTTGAAATTTTAAATTACCAAAGTTCAACCAATTCACCCCCCTGGTTGATTTGAAGTATTCATTTTGTTTTTTAGTTTATGCTATTTATCTGAACTGGCTAGAAGTTAGCTTTAGAAATATCTTATTAGGGAATTTCTCATTCCATTCCGTGGTCTCATAAAGAACACCTTCTGCCTCTTACAAGTTTCATTCCCAATCATCACTTTACTTTCGACATTAGAAATTTATACTATTCAAGGGCTGTGATATTTTCTATGATCAAATAAGTTCAAATCAAATTTCCCATTAATAGAATCATTCATATCAATGGCTATTTATTTCCTTTTTCACCCTGATTTGAGGATTATTCTAGAACCCTAGGTTTCCCTGCACGTCTTTTCTTCAACGGGGATGATACTAGACATTAAGTTACTAATTGATGATAAGTTGGTGTCATGTACTTGACTTTCTTGGTTCAGTAAATATATGTTTGGCATGGTGCCAGCGCTATTCATTATACCATCTTTCGAATTATGTTGTTGCAACTCTATAGTGTTCAAATATGTAATAACAATGATGCTTAGTTCACTGGCTATTTCTATTTTGGAATTTTCATGCAAGATTTTATTCTATAATAAACTATGTCAAATGTAACACAGTTTTCCTGTTGATTACTAGCACATCCACAATACACCTGTATAGTTTTAAAATAGAGTTTGATATAAATACACTATAATAGAATATTGATTAATTTTAGGGGGGTATTTGGAAGAGATTCTATGAGATTATGGGTCTTTTTGTTACAAAAGCTGAAAAGAATATAAAATCTAATTAAATTCAGAAACCATTTTGAATTGCTTCTCATAAAATTAGCTGCTTCTTTTAAGAAAAGTTATTGTTATGATTGTAAACAAACATAAATTAGCTCATGCTTTTTTAAAATCTCTATAAAGCATAACAACTAGATTGTTTTACATCAAAATTACTTTTGTTTTTTACTCTGTAATAAACTGGCTCTATTAAAGAAACATTGGTCCTATAAAAGTAACTCGTGATCTTCCTATAAGCTTTTTTTAGCTTTTTGTTACCAGCTACACAAAGAAGTATATCAAAATTGTGGTATCACATGTCCTTACACACACTGGTGCACTCACACAAACACACAACAATTTTTCTGGTAGAATACTTCTAATGTATTTAGATAATGGTCTACCAAGCCACACATTGGCCTTTTACATGAGATGCCATTTATAATGGTCTACTAGTGTAAACTTAAAGAAACTTAAAGACATGACTCTTCACTTGAGTAACTCTTCACCTACGGACATGACTCTTCACATGAGTAACTTCTTCACCTAGGGACATGACTCTTCACATATCTAATTTATTATTATTAAAGTTTAATCCAACAAAATCCCCCCATAAACTTTAAATATTTCTTCTGTCTTTCATCCCCAACATCTTCTTACAATTTTTCAGCAGTAATGTCGATAATGGCTTCGTGAAAACATCTCTGACTTGATCTCGGCTTGCCACATGAAGTAACTCCACCTTCTTTCCTTTTACTTGCACTACTACAATAGCAGCTTTCAAGGTCGGTTATTTTAGCCATACAAAGTTGGTTCCAGAACCGACCTTGTTTGCGACGTTGTCAAAAAGGCCAACCTACAACGTCGATTTTCTGAGGACCGACTTTTGAATTTCTTTTTAATTATTTTTTTTTAAATTCGTACAATCTAAGTTGGTTATTTTAAAAACCGACTTCGAAAGGTTCGATGCAAAGTTGATTATTCTAAAAAACTAACTTTGAAAGCTTGGATACAAAGATGTTTATTTTAAAAAACCGACTTTGAAAGATTTGATACAAAGTCGGTTATTATAAAAAACCGACTTAGAAAGCTTGGATACAAAGACGTTTATTTAAAAAAAAAACGACTTTGAAACTTGGATACAAAGTCTGTTATTCTAAAAAACGGACTTTGAAAGATTGGATACAAAGTCAGTTATTTTAAAAAATCGACTTAGAAAGCTTGGATACAAAATCGGTTATTTTAAAAAAATCGACTTAGAAATCTTGGATACAAAGTTGGTTATTTAAAAAAAAAACCGACTTAGAAAGCTTGGATATAAAGTCGATTATTTGAAAAAACTGACTTTGAAGACTGTATACAAAAACGGTTATTCAATAATAATCGACTTTGACGTTCCCAATTTTTTTAAAAAATGTTGTTTATTTTGGATTTCCCATTAATTAACAAAATGGTCAAATGTGCACCTATTTCTTCATCATATAATCCAATAAACAATTGACTGCAATTTAAATGGATCCAAGATTAAATCATAGGCAACAATTTAGACAGTGAAATATATAACAACTACTCAAGTAGGTTGAATAAAATCAAAAAAAATAATTAATAATTAAACAAATGAAAAGGACAAGTCTAAATGAGTCAAGTATCTAAAACTCATAAGGCTCCTCAGTCTAGTTCCTGTTACCAGAGCCAATGCTCTCATAGAACAAAATGTAACCATGGTTGCTGGAATATTCTTGCAAGATGTGTAAAAAAATGTCTGAACAGCAGACTCAACAATCATCTCAACATAGAGAATACTCAATATCTCAACATGGACAACTACTGCAAATAGCGAATACTCAATATCTGCATCTTCAGCAGTATCACTCAATTTCAGCTCAAGAGGGAAGACAACCCGGTAAGACAGCTTCTTGTAGCGACCCAGTTGTTCAATGTATTTAAACCGCTTAAGGTGGATGACCAAGACATGAGGTGGTTTCTTTATCTTCTGAGCTTCTTGCAAACTGATAACAGTGAAAGTTCACAGGTTGATGATTATCATACCATTAAACAAACATGAAAAGTAAAACAGATGAGATTGCATAGGTATTAATTTGCTGCACTGACAGCAATCAATACCCGTCCAGGTGAAACAAACTTTTTAAAAACCTCAGCATAAATAAATAAAATATTGAAAGGGAAAATAGGAGACAAACTGCATATATGCATCAGCTCTTCCTATCTCAGCACAATATTGCTCAGCAGCTTCACTGTCTTCCAGTTCCTGGTAGCTAACATAATAATAATAATAATAATAAAGAAAAAACCTTGTTTGTGATTTAACACGTTGTAGGCCAATTGGTTCTTCTTCATGTGGTTTATGTTTTATTCACATTAAACCTCACAATCCTAAAACTACGGGAAATCCAATTGTCTGCTAAAATACATATCCAATGGAATCATGCTGATTGCAAAAATCCCAGCTTGAGACAATCACATTAGTCTGCAAAAAATACGGTAGGCTTATATCTTACAAGTACTTTAAAGGATTTTTCTTTACAAATTATTGGAAACTGAAAGCTACTACACCCTAGAAGGACAAATATTTCCTAAAAAAGTAATGCATGTTCATCTTTTTTTTTGTCTACAACAACCAAACCTTATCCCACTTAAAGAGGACAGTCAAATATATGGATTAAACATCTTTCACCTCAATCAAAAACAATTTTTTCAATAAATCACATTATAGTAAGGTAAATTTTAATGAATATTTTTTATAGTCTACATAATAAAATCAATCCAAAACCACAACCTTAAGGCTCAAACCCCCCTGCTCCAAAAAGAGAGTGCAGTCCTAAAATGGAATCAAAGTTAAAAAAATATACAACACAGCTCTTTGAATGTCAGTTGGCTATTAATAACATGCAAATCCTAGGTTTTTTCTTGCCTTTCTTTATCTTATCACACTTTCTTGCATCAAATTATCCTATTTCTACGTTTGGTCAGTTCTTCATCTGTCTCATTGTTCCTATTTTCTATCCCAAAAAATACACACAGAAGCACCACTATTTACTAGAGTTTTCTTGCTTGGTTCTGTGTTGGAAATTGGTTGTTTCTATATTTGCTATTAATGGATAAGATGCCAGTTCACTATAACATCTCATTCAAGCAAAATGATTGGACATACACCTTAGCTGATAAGTTATTTTTGGCATGCATATTTTGATCAAATCCAACTATGATACTCTACAATGAACATAATGTGTATACCTGAACATTTTGTCAATCTAAAACTGAGGAGACTGTTGTTAGCAGTGGAATTTAGATCAACAGTTTCTGTATTATCTTCTCTAAGAGTCTGCTTGCATGATGAGTAAGCTAATTTATGTTTGAATTTTGAAAGATGCAAGTTTGAAATTTGAAGTTCTTGGAATTGTTTAAAGTTTTAGCATTATGATACGATCTTATAATTTGCTCATTGATGTATCAGTTTAACTTCTGTTAGCATAGTTTTGAGTGAATTTTATGAAAGCTAGTGTAATTTTGAAGCTAATTAGACATTTACAAAGCCAAAATTTGGAGAACCAAAGCCTCCTGCCCCAGTCTTCTATACAGAATAGCCTGTCAAGTAAAGCCAAATTAATATAAGGAAAAGTAAGGAATGCTAAACATCCTTTTGAACATATGGGAGTTTATCAGCACACCTCCCAAAAGTCTATGATTACAAAGAACCATTAGTAACACATATGCCAACGTCGGAAAAACAGAGGTTAAGATAGCACCGTCAAAAGTCTTAAAGTTACCTTTTCTAACCACAATTCTGATCCTTCAATCAAGTCAAGAACTTCTTCTGGATCATACAAGTTTGAGGATTGCAAAAATATCTGTAATCTTTCCCTGACAGGAATCTGAAAGATTGAGTTCTTTAACATAGCCAAACTTATTGTCTCTATATTTCCACTATCAAGATTCTCATAAATATTTTAAGATTCAAAGGCTTCAATTGCTGATTTGGCAAGTGAGAGGGCATACAATGTATGCAACTGTTTATCATTATAGTCCTGGTCTTCAATCAACCACTGGAGATACCTAAAAAAAAGGAAGCCATTGTAAACTAAAAATCAGAATTAAAAAAAATAAAATATAAATTTATATTACAATGGGAACAACAACCAAGTACTTTAAATTTTGGATGAGAAATTGATTTGAGTAGTCTAAAATTGTTTAGAAAAAAGATTTTAAAACTAGAGAGGGAAAGGATTCAAACAGGTTCTAAATGATTTTCACTATGATAATGCAATGACGAGAATCATGAGATGTGAGCATTAATAACTTAATAGTGCACTACCTATAGTAATATTCCAGTAAGTATAAATCTAGTATAACTAATGTAACACTAATCAGCTGCTATATTTATTATATGGTCAGAAAAACATAAAAGGGATGAAAATGAAATAAAGAACTAATAACTTAATTAAATCCTTCAAATCAATAACCATAAATATCCTAATAAAATTCTTAAGACATTATCGATTTGAGAGAAAGGAGTATACTGCCAATAGATAACACAATGACATACCTCTGTAAAATTTCTACCTTCTGTGGATCAATAGTTGTAACAACTTCATCTGCAGTACGAAATGAATAAAGCATCACTAATTGTTTCATAATAAAATAATCTTGGCAGAAAAAAATACATAGATTGGCCTATGATATTTGAGAACCCTTTGGCAGAGTACATTAGCATTGTATCATAACATCCATTAAAGCAAGTAGTCAAAACTAGTCAAAATTTAGCAATACATTCAAAAATTTTACATTTCACAGTAAAAAGTACCGAAGAGTAATAATTATCCAAATAATGAGTACACAATGCTTAAAGAATCAAGGCCAACCATGGGAAAGCTGGATCTCTCGTTTGTCTGAAGTTAAAACATTGATGAATGAGTACACAATAATTATCACAAACATGAAAGACTTGCCCCCAATAACAACTAAATGTCTGAAATACCATGAACAACATCACAGAGAGTAAATAAAGGTAAGCACCATTTAACTAACCTAGCAAATATGTCTTGCTGAAAATTGATGAATGTAGCCTACTTTAAAAGCAAGGTTTAATTCAACGAATCAGTGTCACGCAAACCGCACAAGACAGCAAATAGCTTCTTCATGAACCACAAAATCTCATATCCTACATGAAATAGTCAAACCAACAGAGACAACCACCGTTAGATACTCCAATTATCAACCAAAACAAACACCAACTTATCCATAGCAACACCAATCGGGTAAAACAGCCGCCCAAGCACCTTGCAATATATTGATCCCACATAAGCGAAAATAATCAAAATCACAATAAATCCTCAAAATGGTTTATAAATTCCAATAATGGTCGACAACACACAAAAACATTAAAAAAGATGCTTCGGGCCAATAAGCCCTCTGTTGAATTCTATTGCAAATATCAACAATAACAGAATGATTGAGCCATAAGAGGTCATCACCTAAAATGATGTCGGAGTCCACGTAGAGTTCGATCCACCTTGAACCCTAGGTCACTGACCTCCTAGACCTTCACTTGCGGCGGATAGATGCCGGAAGTGACCTTGATTTTGGTGACCGGAGTGGCTAAGCGGTGTCTTCAAAACAGGCTATGCGTCTAACATGAAAGAAGAGCAATGAGTGAAGAATGAAGGAATATGCTGGATATTGTCGAAGACGTAACCTACTATTTACTAATGAGCTTCAATGAGTTGCCCTTCTAGTTCGAGAGTGAAATGGATTCTTTGTGAGCGAGCCGTCAATGGAGTTTACGAGCCTTCAACCTTCAATGGTGTTTGTTAGACAAGGGCGCCATTATAGAAGGAATAGCAATTTGGTTTTATTTAATTTTAAAAGCATCAAAGTCGGTTATTAACAAAATCAACTTTGAATTTTATAAGACAACGACAGTTATTATAAACCGACTTTGTATCATAGACAACAACGATGGTCATTCTATAAACCAACGTCGTTGTTGTATCGCTTAAAAAAAATTACAAAATTGCCACCGTGTCTGCTACAAGTCGATTTTTGAACAACCGATGTTGTTTGAGCGTCGTAGAATGTCCATTGTGTAGTAATGTTGATCTCAGATGAAGTGCTCCAGTTTCATTCATCTTCTTCATTAACTTTCACATCTCGGCTTATTACTACTTTCTTGGTGCCGAGATTCAACAACTTGTATCCCTTTGTCTTTTCGTCATATCCAATGAAAATAAACATCCTGCTCTTGTCTTCCAACTTGGTTCTTTGCTAATCAGGGACGTGTGCATAAGCAACACTTTCGAAGACTCTGAAATGGCATACTGATGGCTTCTTACCCATCCATGCTTCCTATGGGGTTTTTCCATTCAGACTGGAATGCGGACAGCAATTCTGCACATATAAGCACACAGTACAACCTCCCCCCAAAACTCCTTAGGCATTTTCTTCGTTTTTAACATTGATCTTACCATGTCAAGAATGGTACGGTTTTTCCTCTCAGCTACTCCATTTTGTTGTGGTGAGTACGGTGCAGTTAAGAACCTTCTTATCCCATGCTCCTCTCAATACCTTTTAAATGCAATTGATGTGTACTCCCCACCTCCGTCAAAATGGATCAACTTGATTCGCCTTTCAGTTGCATTTTCTACCATCATCTTAAAACTCTTGAGTACTTCAAGCACTTTGGATTTTTCTTCCAGCAAATACACCCAAGTTTTACGACTAAAATCGTCTATAAACAAGAAAAAATACCTTTTTCCACTGAAAGACCCAGGAGAGATGGGTCCACACAAGTCGGTATTAATTAGTTCTAGTGGTTGTCGAGATGTGTATTTGGCCGTCTTTTGAAATGGACTCCTAGCATGCTTGCTTAGCACACATTCTTCACAAAATCTCTTTTCACAGTTCAAACTCGGCAACCCATCCACCATTTTCTTGTTCATCATCTCGGCCAGGCCTCTGTAATGAAGATGCCCAAACCGGCGATGCCATAAGGATACTTCATCACTCATCTTGGTTTGCAAACAACCGACCTGCACACTCCTCAACATTAGTTTGAACATTCTATTTTTCTCCATCTGAACTCGAACTATCAAACGTCCTTGTTTATCCTTCAAGAGGAGAACTCGGTCTGTCATGAGAACCGAGTAGCCATTCTCCATCAGTTGTCCCATACTCAGAATGTTACTTTTTACATCGGGCACGTAATAGACATCTCGGATGCGCCAAAATCGTCCATCTTTCTGCAATAAACAAATCGTACCTCGACCTTTGACATCAACCTTTGAAGCATCTTCAAACGAAACATGTCTGGCTTCTATTTGTCTCAGATTACTGAACAAATGCTTATGCCCACACATATGATTGCTTGCACCAGTGTCTAGATACCATTCCATCTCGGATCCCTAGTTGACTTCACTTCTAGTCATCATCAGAATTCCTCCATCTCTTACTTCTCCTTCTGTAACAAGGTTTGAAGTTTCATTTCTTCTTTAATCTCGACAATCCTTTGCAAAATGTCCGACTCGACCACAGTTGTAACATCTGTCCGAGTTGCAATCTCTCGAGTGATGTCCATACTTTTTGCATTTAAAACATTCTACATTCGATTGATTTGAATGTCGGCCTCTTCCATGACCTCGGCCTCGCCAATTCTGTCGACTTGATTCAGCCAGCTCCTTATTCCTTCCTTCTTGACCTCGACCTCTACCACCTCGATCATGTCCACGTCCACCTCGGCCATGACCTCTATCTCGGAAATTGTGAGAATAGAGCGTTTTCTCATCTTTGATTGAAGCTTTTGTCTGGAGTGCTTACTCCAGTGACTTTTCTTTCTTCTTTTTCTTTCTTTGTTCATGTGCCTCCAAGGAACTAGCAACTTCGTCAACGATGAGCCTTGCTAGGTCCTTTGACTCCTCAATCGCACATACAACATTCTCGAAGTCGTCAGTGAGAGACCTCAGAATTTTCTCCACCACTCTGGCATCGGACAACACCTCTCCATTTCTGTTTAGTTGATTTACCACGGTCTGGACCCAGGTGCTGAAACCGAATACCCCTTCTCCTTCCTCCATTTTCATTCCTTCCAACTCTCCACGGAGACTTTGAAGTCGAACCTGTCTAACTCGATCGGCTCCCTTGTAGACATTTGCAAGAATGTCCCACGCTTCCTTTGAAGTTGTTACACCAGCGATCTTCTCAAACCATGAATCATCAACAGCCCGGAATAACATGTACAACGCCCCTTTCTCTTTCAACCTCGTCTCCTTCAATGTCTTGTTCTGCGCCGCCGTATATCTTGCTGTGGATGTTGGTTCCTCGAAACCACCATGGACAACCTCCCAACTATCATGGGCTCCCAAAAGAGCTTTCATCTGGATACTCCAGTTTCCGTAATTAGCCTTTGTAAGGCGAGGTAGTGGCAGACTACTACTTGGCCCACTCTCCATTTTCTCACCCTTTGATACCAATTTGTGGTATCACAGGTCCTCACACACACTGGGGCACTCACACAAACACACAACAATTTCTCTGGTAGAATACTTCTGATGTATTTAGATAATGGTCTGCCAAGCCACACATTGGCCTTTTACATGAGATGCTATTTATAATGGTCTACTAACGTAAACTTAAAGAAACTTAAAGACATGACTCTTCACTTGAGTAACTCTTCACCTAGGGACATGACTCTTCACATGAGTAACTTCTTCACCTAGGGACATGACTCTTCACATGAGTAACTTCTTCACCTAGGGACATGACTCTTCACGTATCTAATTTATTACTATTAAAGTTTAATCCAACAAAAATAAGATCCTTTTAGCTTAGTTTTGTAAGATTCACTATAAAAAATGTTAATAAACTCTCATGTTGTAAGCTCTCACGTGCTTATTAAGTTGTTTACCCAAACACGCCTTTAATATTAAACTTCAGAAACAAATATCTAGAATTAATTTTATAAAAGTTGGAGACAACTTTAATAAATGTATAATATTCTAAAAGTTTTCATTTGAAATATCTTTTTTTTTTTGTTCAGTCCCTGCTTGTATGGTCCTGGATATTTCTTTGGCTTATGCTTTTATGGATTAACTTATTTGGGAGAAATAGTCATTTTATTATTTGTAGCGTCTCCAAAAAAGAAGTGATTATTTTCCAGAATTAACCTTTGCCAAACATGTGTTTGGTCCTGGATCTTTCTATGGCTTATGATTTTTTGGAATAATTTATTTTGGAGAAATAGTCAATTCATTATTTGTAGTTTCTGGAGGGAGCTTTTAAAAGCAAAAAAATAAGAAGTTATTATGTTCCTAGAATTAATCTTTCCCAAACATGCATATATGTAAAGTTCAGTTTTCATGTGACATACTATTGCTTCCTTTTTCTTTACCTACTTTTGTTGCAAGCGGATGCTCCTTTAGATAAATAAAATATACCAAATAATTCATATTGATCATATAGAAATATTTTCTTGCATCAATTAAATACAGGAAATACTCTAGTTAGGAAATGGACTGTTGGAATACTAGGTGGTAAAGAACTTATAGCCATTATCCGAGCATCGGGGAGTATTAGTCGTGTATAGAGTCAATTAAGTGTCTCTAGCTCAGGGATCATTGCAAAGAAGTTCATTGAGAAGATTCGCACAATCAGAGGTAAACTCGACCTTACAAGTTGCAAGTTTCCTTTTTAAATTTCAATGGAGGAGGCTGATTAAAATTGACACTTATTCAATGGAATATTATCAAGCTATACATATTGATTATGGAAGCAGTTGTTAATGCTTCATATATAACTTTGTTTTAGTTGAGTAAATATTAATCACTGATGTCTCTATAATCAATAAGAAGGAAGCCAAGAAATTACACTTCTTTTGAAACTTTTGTTTCCAAAAATGGTTTTAGAAGTTTGGTTTTCTTCCCAATACTATAGTTTAAGTTGACAAATGTAGGAACTAAGAATAAATAGATACTAGAAACCAAGTTGGAAGAACTCTGAATATATCATGTATTGGATCTCTGAATATCCGAGAGGCAAAAGAGAGATCCTTCAGCCAGTAAACATATGACTTGCTGAACCTTTCAGAGTGTTATTATTCATTATTTTAATGCCCTCATGAGTGTTCTTTCGCCTCAGAATCAAAAAAATTTAAGGCTGCTATCATCAGAATTGACAATCCTGGAGGTGATGCTCTTGCTTCTGATTTCTAAGTTCTGGTAAAATTTCACCTCTGTTAATTATATGTTCAAAACTTCTATTTAGTTATTTAATTAGAAAGTGTTAATTTTCTTTGCATTGGTTTGAAATTATTGATTGTATTGATCTAGATTTGATTTGTACCATGGCATAATACAATGTAAGACCTGTACTTCCTTCATTTATTCTTTAAAAGAATATAAGAGAATTTCAGAAAACTATAGTGAGGTGAAATTGTTGATTGTATTCAACCCAACAGAAAGATATATGATTACACCTCGGTATATATAGACAGTTACACAACTGTAACTGTTAACTAACCTTAGTTAGTTAGTGATAGTTGTCCTAACGGATAACTAACTAACTATATGTTAGCATATGGATGTCCTAGAGACAATCTTTTCATTAGATTAGGACGTACATGTACTTTTCATATTGTCATGAATAAATTATAAGCACTCTATATCTTGTTTCATATTCTGTTTCGATATCATTATTAATATATGAGTAACTGGATAAAACCCTTGGAATAGAATAGGTATCTCTTGAGTATCAGTGATGGGATCACGATCATGAGGATTCAAGGATACCAGATGTCTACTCCTAATTTTATGTTCCTAGTCTAGAGACACTGAGAATGGGGATCAGTGATCTCGGGTAAGACTAGCACGACTTATCTACTTGTATGCAGATATAAGGTAAAGACCTCATGAGCTACAGACATGGAGATGTCTTAGCTAAAGTCGTGGGTGGACCTATAAGGGTATAGCTCGCACTGAACTGACCCACAAAGAGACTCTATGAGGAAATCTCACAGATAGTGTCATTAGAGTAGTCTCTTATTATTTGGGTGTATCTTTCCTTAGACCATAAGTTTTCACCTAGACTGTGTTCTAGAAGACATGTTTTGATTGTATACCTCATTTGCCTGAAACATGGAAACACATAGGTATACCTTTGGGCATGTCCTGAAAGAACACGAGTCTAGGGTGACTAGCTGAAGGATTCGTCAAATCTCTGTGAGAGATTAGGTTATCTGTAAATCGGAGAAATCGGGTTGACATTTACGGGACTCGAGAATCTATGCATAGTAAAAGAAATCATGAGATGATTTGCCTTTAGAGTCAGTAAAATTGGAGACTCCCTATTTCGTATTAAAGCTTACCCTAGACCGCAAGGGCTGATACGTTTCCTTACCCTAGGTTTTATGGGAAGGTAACCGAGACGAAAGGAAATACATACGGAAACCAAATAGAT
>PYAF01003795.1:66986-88923 GCA_007407185.1 Glycine tomentella
GTTAGTTTTTTAGCTTTGTGGAGTCTTTCCTTTAAGTGCACAACCGTAGAAAGATTGGTGATTTGGTATAGATTCCTTTTGTCTCCAAAATCTTACTAGCTTGATTTTCATTGGTTAATGCTTTGACCTTTACCATTCCTTGTCCCCTTTGCATAATTCTTTACGTGCTGTTTTCTATAGGAAGGATCTTCAAATTGCTTTTCTTCCTTATTTCATACGGCCAAGGCTTCTTGTTATAGCCAAGTTTACAAAGTTTCCTTTATTAGCTTTTTCTTCCTTTCTATTGGTCCACTTTATCTTTAATTATTAAAATTACCAATCTATCTTATTAAATTAGTCTATTTATCCCATAATTAAGAGAAAACTCCAAAGATTATGACTATCCTTTCCACACAATTTTCTGATACCTAAAGTAGTCTAGATTAGGCTCTTTTCAAATTATCTTCCAAAATTCCTAGAAATTATTGTTTAGGGTTTTCTGACCCCAATCATGTTAATAATGTGTTGGCTAAAGGTATTCTATCCCATACTCAAGTTCCCACAATTTTCTAAAGTCATCTTGGTCAGTTTTGACCCAGGGGCATTTTGGTAATTTTGTCCCTCACTCTAGGGGTAAAATCGTCATTTCCAAAAATGTTCAGGAAAACTCTGTAATTGTCACCCTAAGGGTATTCTGATCATTTTTTAAACCTTCCAGAGTATTTATAAAGTTTCCTCCTTCATATATCTTACTAAAATGCCCAGGGGTAATTTGGTCATTTTCAAAATGTCTAGGGGTATTTTCGTTATTTTCCCCAAATCCTTCGGTACTGCCTCTAGTTATCATTTTACCCCAATATTTGACTGTGATTCCAAAATTTTGGGGTGTTACAGTATTAGAGTCTCTCCTAGATCCATTAAATGGGTCACCCATCATGTCATTCGTGCACCAAGCCCAATAATGTTGAGTGTGAGGGGGTGTATTGGGAAAAACTAAAGTCTCACATCGGCAAGAGACAAGGCCAAAAAAGAATATATAAGTAAAAGACAACCCTCACCCTATGAGCTAGCTTTTTACTTATATACATATATATTTTGGCCCTATCTCTAGCCAATGTGGTACTTGGATTTTTTCAATACACCCTGTTCACGTCCAACATTGTTGGACTTGGTGCGTGGATGATATGTTGGATGACCCGTTTAATGGATCTAGGATATGCTTTGATGACATGAAAGAAGAGTGATTTACTGTATTAAATGTTATTACCACAACAATACCTTTATTTATAATAAGAATGGATACATAATAAGGGAAAGGTAATAACGAAGAGTAAATAAGGAAATCCCTTATTTTAGCCATACAATCAAAGCATATCAATCATATCCTAAATTTATAATTTGAAAATAATAGGAATATTTCACAACAACCAAGAGGGGGGGTGAATTGGTTGAACCTTGGTATTTTAAAATCAAATTCAAATAAGAGTTTTCGGGATCTTTATCACTTTTAAAACAAAGAAACCTTTTATTCAATCAAATAGCTCAGTCCAAGAATTCAATAGATCAAAACCAAACTTGTTGTGCAATGAATATGATTCAAAGAATAAAATACAAATAATAAGATGAGAAGAGAAATAAGAACACACACAATTTATACTGGTTCACTTCAAATCATAAAGCTACATCCAGTTTCTTCCAACCAACACTAGGTTAGAGTTCCACTATTATAAAAATATTCTTACAAGCTTTTACAAGAATCTCCCCTTTATCAACCCTAGACAAAGAACAGAAATCTAAAACCCTATTAGAAATCTAAGGAAAAAGATCCAGAGAAGACTACTCTGATCTTTAAGCTAGAGAACCCTTCTCTAGTCCCAAGCTTTAAGAATCAAAATACAATAGCCAATACAACACAAATTTGTAAACAAAATTACAACCAATCAGTTAAGGAAAGAAAACACCTGATGATCCAGTGAATGACATGCACATGAATGAACAAATCAGGTTGAAAGATGAAAAACAATCTCAGAACATCTTCTTCCTTAACCTTTGAAAGTATCTTCTTGCTTTAAAGAATCACTCAATAACCCATGAATGTTTTAGTGAAAGCAAGAACTCATAGAACCCATAGAAATCACTTAAAACATGTTTAGAAAGCTTATGTGTGCTTAGAATACGAATTGATCAAGTTACAAAACAAGCTGAGCCAAGGTTCTATTTATAACAAACTTTTGTAACTGTCAGTAATCGATTAAGCACGCCTAATAAACGATTATTTCACTCATGTAATCGATTAAATCAATCTGGTAATCGATTAAAGTGTTCTACAAGAATCTGGACATGAGCAACGAACAAAATAATTGATTATTCCGTCTTGTAATCAATTAAGATAGGAAGCTTCATAAACTTGAAATACATTGTGTAATCGATTAAACCAGGAAGCTTTAGAAATCATATTGAACTATGTAATCGATTACTATATTTGGTAATCGATTAATGCAACAAAAACTAATGTGCATATGTGTATGATGTAATCGATTACTAAATTTGGTAATCGATTAAGAGAGGAAGATGGTTTTTTCAGTTTAGCCTATGTAATTGATTACTACTCTTTGGTAATCGATTCTTCCAGTATTGCTTAAAATAATGTATAGCAATGTAATCGATTACTACCTGTTGGTAATCGATTAAAGTGTTCATCAAGGCAGTGTATGTGAAAACAAAGGTCAAATAATTGATAATTCCGATAGGTATTCGATTACATTGTTCTTGAAAAGTTTTCCAGAATGAACTAAGAACAACACAATCGATTATCTCCTCAATGTAATCGATTAAATCAGTACAAATTCATTTTTCCAAAAACCTTTGATTTAAATTGATCATTTTACCAAAACCTTGTGAATTTTATTACTCAAGTTAATTGAATTATTGAATGATATGAATGCAATACACTTGGATCACCAGAATTGCTTCTTTCTTACACATTTAACACAAATCATTCTTCAAGGCATCCAATGCATGTTGAAAGCTCAAAACCAAAGCTTGATTCCTATTTCATTCTTCAAATAGCTCCTCTGAAACCAACATATTTCACACATGAGAATTAGTAAAAGAAAAAAATAAATTATTGATTTGTGTGATTCGTATCGACAATACGAAATTGCACAAATTCATTTATGTATCATAAGATACCAAGTCATTTGAGATTCATCTTATGATACAAATCGATAGGTGACTGAATTGTATTGAATCGAAGGATTTGAACTGTGAATCGTAGGATTCTAATAACTATCCAAGTGATCGCCTTTTATAAGCAAAATTTAACAATATAATGATATTAAAAATGCCAAACTAAGACTAAGAATTGCTGGCTGTGGCAAGATTTTTATGCCAAGGAAAAAGCTAACACCAGCAATTTCTTGCATTTATTTGCATAAGAATAGGCAGTGCAAGCATCTCAAGCAATGTAACAGTATACTAGCAGAGCAGTAGCTTAAACAGTCCTCTAGAATTGGTTTTCAAAAAAGACTATGCAGCACTTTCTCTTCCATGCAGTCCAATTTCAGCTATTGTATGTGTAGATATTTAAAAGCTTGATTAAATAATTTTTTATCCAAATTTTAGATTTGGTAGGAGTTAATCATATGCTTTATGTATAAGTCTACTTCAATTTCAAATACATCTCCAATTGTTGTCATGATGATAGTTTTGCTAAGTATTTTGTTGATTTGCATGTTTAGGTGATCATATTATGATGCCAAGAATCCTAATTATTATATGATGTCATGATCTGCAGGATGTGGAGAGAAATCCGGCTTTTGGCTGCTTCAAAACCAGTCATTGCTTCAATGTCTGATGTGGCAGCAAGTGGAGGGTACTACATGGCAATAGGAGTTGATGTTATTGTTGCAGAAACTCTTACCTTAACTGGCTCAATTGGAGTGGTAACAGGTGAAACAGAGTGTTTTACTGTTTCAGTAAGTGAAATAAAGGCAGAAAGATATAATTATTTAACCGAAGTTAAAAATAGAAAATTATTGAAAAACTCCATGCACATAATGGAATATTTGAAATAGCTGTTATCATCTGCATTCATGTAAAATTGCCAATTTTTTTATTTTTCCCTACTTTTAAAACTTCCGTTTTTTGTCCCTACAATTTATAAATACCCAAATTTTTGTCCCTCCGTCTAACTTTGTTAAGTTGCTGTATAGTTGCTTGCTGATCTTTCTAACAGGCATCCTAGTCATGGAATACATGGATTTTGCTCCCTTACTAGACAGATCATCAAGTAATTGTACAGTAAGCTACTAGAGTTAGACCGAAGGATGAAAATTTGGGTATTTAGAAAATGCAAGAATGAAAAGTGGAGGTTTTAAAAGTCAGGCAAAAACCAAGAATTGACAATTTTATAGGGACTAAAAACACTATTAATCCTTTTTTTTCTCCTTTGCCATATGCAAATGCATATGATATCACTAGATATTATAGTCCTAGTCATTGTTGTGGTCCTGTAACTATTTTCTTTTGATTGAAATTTTTTGCTCTAGTTATCTTCAAACACTTTGATTAAAAGGAGAGGAAGCATTAGAAATGTACATAGTACAAAATATTTGTAAACAATTTTAAGGGAAATCTCTGTTCAGTGCTTTTGTAACATAACTTGTTAGATGAATTTGCCTTTAAGCACACTAGAATGTCAATACTAATTACATTTATTTCACTATGGAAATATAGCATTTTGAACCTGTTTTAATGAAGAAAAATTAACAATTTGTGCTATTGTTTGAATGATAATCACATGCAACCAAAGGAAATTGTAGCTGAAAGCAAATTATTCATTTGAGCTCTGAAATAATGAGATAAGATATAAATTAATAAAATTATAATATCATGAACAGCCAGTGCTCAATATATTGTTCTTCAATTTTGTATACTGTTAATTATTTATATTGTTTATGTAACATTGGTTTTTTTAGGAAAATTTAACCTGGGGAAACTGTATGAGAAGATCAGCTTTAACAAAGAAATTATATGAAGGGGAAGATATGCTGAGCCACTTGCTGCTGAGCAACGTCCTTTATGGTAAATATTATTTCTTCATTTCCTTGTGTAGAGATTCTACTGGATAAGGAGAGAATATTAGGCAATGTAGGAGTGTAATGTGCCATTTGATATCTCAACAGTTAAGCACTCTATCTTTAAGAAGCAAAGATGTTACATATACTTTCTTAGTAGTTTCCATCTCACTACAAGTTATCTTAAAAAATTAATATCCTGAAATTAGTCTCTACAGTGTACTCAGTTATACTTATGGGTTGGGGCTGCATAGTAGTCCAATTGTTCGTAGTTGCAAGTGTTTTGCTATTTGCTTTTCTTCTTTAAATTTATTTTTGAATGATAATAAGTATAGATTACTTAAATTCTACCAATCAGTGTGCCACTCATATACATGGGAACCCAAAAGGCACATTGGATTGCCTCCAGCTTATTCACTCAGGATTTTTCAGCATGGAGTCTTACTTAACTGAGGTCTCTATGTTTTATGGATCTCCCTTTAAGAGTGATGATCACCAAGGAAGATTACTAATGAAGGGATGATTCGAATCCTGCACTTGGGAAGTGCAAAATCTCTTATATAAACTCTAAACTAGTTCAGCCAGCCTGAATTGGCTTTTCGTGCATTCACCAAGATCCCCATTTTTGTTGGGGAGTGGGCCATATCATGAGAAGCATTAGTTGGACCCCATTTTGGATTGAATATATTTTAAATTCTTCTCACCAATTTTTAGGAATGTTTACTCAGCCAAGAAGTTGACTGTGATAGACTTTAGATAAATTTGGCTTGGATTGCCATGTACTGATTTATGTAGACACTTGACAGTAGCAACAATTGTAGGGTTCCCTTTCCATGATCTCTGAAAAGAAGGATCAAGGCATCCCTGAAAGTTCCTTGATATTTGAGAGCAATTATTGCAAGGAAAATCCACTGAACCATAAACAATCTCACTATCTGTCACCATCTGAGCACTACAAGATATAATCTAATGAGGCAGAGTTTCTGCTGCGATTTATGATTTAAATTTTTTCTTTCCAGTAAATCTTTTATTGATGGCTTTACAGAATTACAGGGTTTTTATTTTTCTATTGTATCAGAAGAGAACTACATGCTTCACTTCTGAGACAGACAAATATAAACTTTTTTCGATTTCTTGTTTTGGTTCAGACCAGATGAAGCAGAGCTATTTGCCAAATCTGCTCAGCATGCTTATAAACAATTTCAAGACAAGGGACTTCATCCAGATCAATGACTGTATGTTTTAAATTTCACAAGTTAATCCCATGCTTTTTGTTCATCCTTTTGGAACATCTTTTTTACAGGCTCACAGCTAGTATACTGTCACTAGGTAGAAAAAATGGACGAGTTTGCACAGGGAAGGGTTTGGACTGGTAACGATGCAGCTTTGCGGGGTTTAGTTGATGCTATTGGTGGCCTTTCTCGAGCTATTGCCATAGCAAAAATGAAGGCTGATATACCTCAAGACAGACAGGTTGGTTTGAAACCTTCACTTTTGCTATATGAATGTCATGTACTCAAAAGTATAGATACAAAACGTGGTGGTAGTTATGCTTGAGTTTTGCCAGGTTACACTTGTGGAGATCTCTGGAGCCAGCCCTCTCTACCCGAGATTTTGTTAGGTGTAGGGAGTTCCCTCATTAGAGCTAACAGAACGGCAAAGGAGCTGCTTCAGGTCTTGACAGTTTCTGATGGAGTTCAAGCCCGGATGGATGGAATCATGTTTCAGACTTTGGAAGAATATCCTTTTGGCAACCCTATTTTGTCAATAATAAAAGATATCCTCAGTTCCCTATAGCTGTCCATAGTTCATTTAAAGCATTTTGTCTCATTATATTCATATAGTTTTTCGTATATGTTGTGTGAAGGGGCAATAGATGAGAACGGTCTCCTCTGTATCTGGTCTTCTTGTTTCTTTAAATGTCTCGCTCCAAACCCTTGTAAATGCATGATGTAAAGATGGAAAGTTCAAAGTGTGGTATCACAAGTCCTCACACACACTGGTGCACTCGCACAAACACACAATAATCTCTTTGGTAGAATACTTCTGATGTATTTAGATAATTGTCTGCCAAGCCATACTTTTGGCCTTTTTACATGAGATGTTATTTATAAGAAACTTAAAGACATGACTCTTCGCATGAGTAACTTCTTCTCCTAAAGACATGACTCTTCACATGAGTAACTTCTTCTCCTACAGACATGAATTTTCACATTTCTAATTTATTATTATTAAAGTTTAATCCAACAAAATCCCCCCATAAACTTTAAATATTTCTTCCGTCTTTCATCCCCAACATCTTCTTACGATTTTCCAGCAGCAATGTCGGTAATGGCTTCGTGAAAACATCTCCGACTTGATTCTTTGCTGATCAGGGACATGTGCATAAGCCACACTCCCGAAGACTCTGAAATGGCCTACTGATGGCTTCTGACCCGTCCATACTTCCTGTGGGGTCTTTCCATTTAGACTGGAATGCGGACAACGATTCTGCACATATACAGCACATAGTACGGCCTCCCCCCAAAACTCCTTAGGCATTTTCTTCGTTTTTAACATTGATCTTACCATGTCAAGAATGGTACGATTTTTCCTCTCAACCACTCCATTTTGTTGTGGTAAGTATGGTGCAGTTAAGAACCTTCTTATCCCATGCTCCTCGCAATACCTTTTAAATGCAGTTGATGTGTACTCCCCACCTCGGTCAAAACGGATTGACTTGATTCGCCTTCCAGTTGCATTTTCTATCATCATCTTAAAACTCTTGAATACTTCAAGCACTTTGGATTTTTCTTCCAGCAAATATATCCAAGTTTTACGACTAAAATCGTCTATAAACGAGACAAAATACCTCTTTCCACTGAAAAACCCAGGAGAGATGGGTCCACACAAGTCGGTATGAATTAGTTCTAGTGGTTGTTGAGATCTGTATTTGGCCGTCTTTTGAAATGGACTCCTAGCATGCTTGCTTAACACACATTCTTCACAAAATCTCTTTTCATAGTTCAAAATCGGCAACCCTTCCACCATATTCTTGTTCATCATCTCGGCCAGGCCTCCGTAGTGAAGATGTCCAAATCGGCGATGCCATAAGGATACTTCATCACTCATCTCGGCTTGCAAACAGCCGACCTGCATACTCCTCAACATTAGTTTGAACATTCTATTTTTCTCCATCTGAACTCGAACTATCAAACATCATTGTTTATCTTTCAAGAAGAGAACTCGGTCTGTCATGAGAACCGAATAGCCATTCTCCATCAGTTGTCCCACGCTAAGAATATTACTTTTTAGATCGAGCACGTAATAGACATGTTGGATGTGCCCAATTCGTCCATCTTTCTGCAAGAAACAAATTGTACCTCGGCCTTTGACATCAACCTTTGAAGCATCTCCAAACGAAACATGTCTGGCTTCTGTTTGTATCAGATTACTGAACAAATGCTTGTGCCCACACATATGATTGCTTGCACCAGTGTCTAGATACCATTCCATCTCGGATCCCTGGTTGACTTCACTTCTAGTCATCATCAGAATTCCTCCATCTCTTACTTCTCCTTCTGTAACAAGGTTTGAAGTTTCATTTCTTCTTTCATCTCGACAATCCTTCGCAAAATGTCCAACTCGACCACAGTTGTAACATCTGTCCGAGTTGCAATCTCTCGAGTAATGTCCATACTTTTCTCATTTAAAACATTCTACATTTGATTGATTTGAATGTCGGCCTCTTCCACGACCTCGGCCTTGCCAATTCTGCCGACTTGATTCAGTATGCTCCTTATTCCTTCCTTCTTGATCGCAACCTTTACTACCGCGACCATCTCCTCGACCTCCATAGCCATGCCCTCTTCCTTGGAAGTTTTGAGAATAGAGTACCTTTTCGTCCTTGATTGAAGCTTTTGTCTGGAGTGCTTGCTCCAGTGACTCTTCTTTTCTTTCTTTGTTCATACGCCTCCAAGGAACCAGCAAGTTCGTCAACGGTGAGCGTTGCTATGTCCTTTGACTCCTCAATCGCACATACAACATTCTCGAAGTCGTCAGTGAGAGACCTCAGAGTTTTCTCCACCACTCTGGAATCGGACAACACCTCTCCATTTCTGTTTAGTTGATTTACCACGGTTTGGACCCGGGTGATGAAACCGGATACTCCTTCTCCTTCCTTCATTTTCATTCCTTCCAACTCTCCACGGAGAGTTTGAAGTCGAACCTGTCTGACTCGATGGACACCCTTGTAGACATTTGCAAGTATGTCCCACACCTCCTTTGAAGTCGTTGCACCTGCAATCTTCTCAAACCCGGAATCATCAACAACCCGGAATAACATGTACAACGCCCCTTTGTCTTTCAACCTCGTCTCCTTCAATGTCTTGTTCTGCGCTGCCGTATATTCTGTTGTGGATTTTGGTTCCTCGAAACCACCATGGACAACCTCCAACTATCATGGGCTCCCAAAAGGGCTTTCATCTGGATACTCCAGTTTTCGTAATTAGCCTTTGTAAGGCGGGGTAATGGCAGACTACTACTTGGCCTACTCTCCATTTTCTCAATGCTCTGATACCAATTTGTGGTATCACAGGTCCTCACACACACTGGTGCACTCGCACAAACACACAACAATCTCTTTGGTAGAATACTTCTGATGTATTTAGATAATTGTCTGCCAAGCCACACTTTTGGCCTTTTCACATGAGATGCTATTTATAAGAAACTTAAAGACATGACTCTTCACATGAGTAACTTATTCTCCTAAAGACATGACTCTTCACATGAGTAACTTCTTCTCCTACAGACATGACTCTTCACATGAGTAACTTCTTCTCCTAAAGACATCACTTTTCACATTTCTAATTTATTATTATTAAAGTTTAATCCAACACAAAGCATAGTTTTACATATCAACTCAGACAGAATTTCTTGTCCTCTGCGTGTTTGTCTTCATTTTTCCTATAATGCTCATACAGCCCTTCCTATCCCCGTAATATCTAAGGTTACTCTTTTTTTTACTGTGCATTTGGACAAACCTTAAAAGGTAATGTTTTGTATATGCGTTTTTTGCTTAATTGCACACTTTACTTTTGCACATTTTCCTATCATCTTGGTAATAAAACATCTTTTTGCAAAAATTGGTAACAAAATAGTGTTATGCTTTTTCTTTTTAAATTTTTACACATCAGCGTTGGTAAAATATGCAAAAATTAAATACTTGAATGGTAGAATTCATGAAAATTAAACTTGAGTGATAATATTTGTGAAATGAAAGTTAAGTAAGGGTGGCAAAACAGGTTGGCTTGTCTTATCCCACCACCAACCCGTTAAAAATAGATCAATTCGCCCAGTTCCGTATTTCATAGATGAGTTTAAAGTATTAGTTTGTTTTGTTTTTGTTTGCGGGTTGACCCGTTGAAACTAAAATATTAAGAAAAATAAATAATAGATGTATTTAATTAATTTTATTTTTTATCAATATTAAATAATAATTCTTATTAAAAAATTGAATATATTATCTTAAATTTTGAATAATAATTTATTTATACAAAAAATAAATTAATTAAAAATTATAAATATATGTATAAAATATCAAAATAAATATTAAATTATTTTTAATAAAAAAATAAGTTGATAAGTTAGTCCGTCTTATTTTTTTCTCAACTTATTTTTAGCATACCAAACAGGATGAGTTGATGGATTAAAAATCTCAATTCAATTCGTAGAAAAAAAATAAGCTGAAAACGAGTTGGTCCAACATGTTTATCGGGTTATCACCCTTAAAGTTTTGAGTGTAACTTCATACACCAGTTATTTTTCTTCTACACCATTAAAGCTACAACGCATTTCCGTTTTTACCCCTGTTTATTTAAATTAAAATCAAAAGTTTTTCTCTCTTCTCCCTCCTGCGCGCCTCTGTGTTGATTTCAGAGAAGCTATTTGAAGAATGGACATAGAATCAAGCCTTGGTTTTGAGCTTTCAACATGCCTTGAATCCTTGAACATTAATTTGTGATTAAATGTAAAAGGAAGAAGCATTTCTGGTGATCCAAGTGCATTGCATTCACATCATTCATTAAATCAATTAGTTTGAGTAATAGAATTTTCACAAGGCTTTGATAAATTGTTTAAGTTTTTGAATTAAATCAAAGGTTTTTGGAAAAATAATTTTTCTACTGATTTAATCAATTACATTAAGGTAAGAATCGATTATTTTGTTCTTAGTTATTCTGGAAAACTTTTCAAGAACAATGTAATCAATTACGTATCTGATTAATCGATTCTTGTACCTATGTTTACATATAAACTGCCTTGATGAACATTTTAATCGATTACCAACAGGTCGTAATCGATTACATAGGCTAAACAAAAAAAATCACCTTCCTGTCTTAATCGATTACCAAGGTTAGTAATCGATTACATCATATGCTTGTGCTTAACATGTTTGCTTAATTAATCGATTACATAGTTCAATATGATTTCTGAAGCTTCCTGGTTTAATCGATTACCAGAATCCGTAATCGATTACATAGAGTATTTCAAGTTTATGAAGCTTCTTGTCTTAATCGATTACAAGACGGAATAATCAATTATTTTATTGGTTGCCCATATTCAGATTTCTTTAAAACACTTTAATCGATTACAAGGTTAATTTAATCGATTACATAAGTGAAATAATTGATTATTGGGCGCGTTTAATCGATTACTGACAGTTACAAAAGTTTGTTATAAATAGAACCTTGGCTCATCTTGTTTTGTAACTTGATCAATTTGTATTTTGACCCTACATAAGCTTTCTAAACACATTCTTAGTGATTTTCTGGGTTCTATGAGTTATTGCTTTCACTAAAACACTTATGGGTTGTTAAGTGATTCTTGAAGCAAGAAGATTCTTTTCAAAGGTTAAGGAAGGAGATGCTCTGAGATTGTTTTCATTATTCAACTTGGTATATTCATTCATGTGCATATCATTCACTGGATCATCAGGTGTTTTCTTTCCTTAACTTAGTGGTTGTAATTCTTTTCTGAATTTGTATTGAATTGGCTATTGTAATTTTGATTCTTAAAGCTTGGGACTAGAGAATGGTTCTCTAGCTTAAAAATCAGAATAATGTTCTTTGGATCTTTCTCCTTAGAAGTCTAATAGGGTTTTAGATTTCAGTTCTTTATCTAGGGTTGATAAAGGGGAGGTTCTTGTAAAAGCTTGTAAGAATATTTTTATAATAGTGGAACTCCATTCTAGTGTTGAGTGGAAGAAAACTGGATGTAGCTTCATAGTGTTTGAAGTGAACTAGTATAAATCTTTTGTGTTTTGATTATTATCTTTATCTTGATTATATTCTGTCCATTTTGATTGTGTTGCTTTGTTTATCAATAAAATTTTGAGCCATTGGATACCTTGGGCTGAGCATTTGATTGAATAAGGATTCTTTGTTTCAAAAGTGATAAAGATCCTAAAGGGAAACTCTGATTTTGTCTAAGAAATTCTTAATTTACCAAACCTAACCAATTAATCCCCCCTCTTGGTTAAGTGTGAAGTGCTCCTATATTTTACAATTGACATAAAGAGATGGTTCTTGAAAGTTACTCAAGATCACTATTTTTTCTCAAAAAAATGAATACTTCACAAATAACCTTCAAGGAAGGTGCTTCTTTAAATAGACCTCCTTTGCTTGAAGGGGAGCATTTCAGTTTTTGGGAAAATAGGATGAAGATCTTTATTCAATCTAATGACCCAGGTACTTGGAATGCAATTGAAAAAGGTCCTAGGGTACCCATCAAAATTGTTGATAATAACATGATTCCCAAAGATTGGGATGGGATGAATGATGAAGAAAAGATGATTGCTCAATATGATTTTAAGACCAAGAATATGATAACTTCAGCTCTTTCTTCTGATGAATTCTTTAGAACAGTTAGATGTACCAGTGCCAAGGAGATGTGGGAGATGCTAGAGATCACCTATGAAGGAACTGAAGAAGTGAGGAGATCAAGAAAGCACTCCTTGATACATGAATATGAGATGTTCAAAATGAACCAAAATGAAAGCATTTCTCAACTCCAAACAATATTCACACACATAGTGAATCATCTTTTGGGACTTGGAAAGACCTTTGATGTTGAGGAATTGAACATCAAAATCTTGAAGTGTCTCACTAGAGCATGGCAACCAAAAGTGATAGCTATCAAAGAATCCAAGGATCTTTCACAAATGACCATGGCTGATCTCTTTGGTAAGTTACTTGAGTATGAATTAGAATTATCTCAACTAACCTTTGGTGAAGATGCAGATAGAAAAGGTAAAGGAATTGCACTAAAGGCTGCAGCACCTAAGGTGGAAAAAAAAGAAAACTCAAGTGATGAGGAAGATGAAGAAAGCATGAGCTTAATTGTGAAAAAGTTCAGCAAGTTTCTAAAGAAGAATAAGGGCAAGAGATTCACAAGAAGTAACAAGAGCAATATCAAAAACAACAGTAGCAGCATCAAGAAGGTTGACAATAACTTCACATGCTTTGAATGTGGGAAACCTACCACATAAAGTCAGAATGTTCAATCTACTTGAAGAAACAACAAAGTGACAACAAAGGAAAGAGAGAAGCAAAGCCAAGAAAAGCCTATATTGCTTGGGAGGACAATGATTCTACAACTTCCGATTCCTCCACTGAATTAGAGGAAGCTAACATGTGCCTTACTTCAATTGTCAATGAAGGAAATGATGATCTCTTAGAAGAAGAAGATGAGGTAACCTTTGAACTTGATCAAGCTATTTTTGCTTTTCAAGAGATTCATAAAGAGGCTAAAAAGCTTGCTAAATCCAACAATAAGCTTAAGAAAATATTGAGAATCATCTTGCAAAAATAATGGAATTACAAACTGAAGTTTGTAACTTGAAGGAAGAAAATGAAAAACTTACTTCAAGTTATAAATCAAGTGGTTGTGTTTGTTTCTCTTCCTCTACAACTATTGACAAATATGAAATGTTGCAAAAAGTTTTTGATGAGTATAGACTTAATCAAGAAGAAAAATATATGCAGATTGTTTCAAAGAACAATGAGTTGATCGATATCTTGGAAAAACTCAACAAAAGAAAATGCGATTTGAATGATATGTTGAGTGCTCAAAAACAGTTTGGTGACACTTCTGGATTGGGGTACAAAAAGAGTTTTAAAAATGTTCAAAAGACAACATTTGTGCTTCCAAAACAGAAGAAGAAGAAACCAAGATTCAATCAAAATAGGTTCTTTAGAAATTCATATAAAGCTGTTCTTTGTCACTATTGTATGGAGAGAGGACATACATGTTACCAATGTTTTGCAAGAAGATTCTGTGTACCAAATGGTGAGTGTATTTGGGTAGAAAAGAAAAAGCAAGCAACTAACCCCTTTGGACCCAACCTCAAGTGGGTACCTCCTTCTATGAATTGATTTGTTTTTTTGCAGGTATGTCTTAAAGCAAGCTCCTCCTTATGGTATCTTAATAGTGACTGCTCAAGACATTTGACTGGTGACAAGTCCATGCTTAAAAATCTTACACTTAAAGATGGGGGCTATGTTACTTATGGAGACAACAACAAAGGGAAGATAATAGGTGAAGGAAATATTGGTGACAACTCGAACACAAAAATCAACAATGTATTCTATGTTGAAGGCTTGAAGCATAATCTACTAAGCATAAGCCAACTATGTGACAAAGGCTTTAAAATTTCTTTCAATCAAGATTGTTGCATGATATGTGATGGTAAAAGTAGAGAAGTAATCCACATTGGCAAAAGAAAAGGTAACATTTATTTGTTTTCCCTAGACCATGCATTATTCCACAAGACTACATGCTTAATGAGTAAGTTAGATGAAACTTGGTTGTGGCATAGGAGAGCTAGCCACATTAACATGCACCACATGAATAAATTCATTAAAAAGGACTTTGTAATTGGCCTACCAAAACTCAAATTTGAAAAGGACAAACTTTGTGATGCATGTCAAAAGGGGAAACAAACCAAAATCTCTTTTCAAAGTAAAAATATTGTTTCCACCTCAAGACCACTTGAATTACTTCACATTGATTTGTTTGGTCCTTCTAGAACCATGAGTTTAGGTGGTAATTACTATGGACTTGTTATTGTTGATGACTACTCTAGATTTACTTGGACTTTGTTCTTGAAATCCAAGAGTGATGCTTTCCATGCTTTTAGAAAATTGGCCAAGCTAGTTCAAAATGAGAAAGGTTATAAAATTATCTCAATTAGAAGTGATCATGGTGGAGAATTCCAAAATGAACATTTTGAAAAATTCTGTGAAGAAAATGGAATTAACCACAATTTTTCAGCTCCAAGAACACCCCAACAAAATGGTGTTGTGGAGAGGAAAAACAGATCACTTGAAGAAGGTACAAGAACACTTCTAAATGAGACAAATTTACCAAAGTATTTTTGGGTTGATGCAGTAAGTACTGTTTGCTACACTTTAAATAGATTACTCATAAGACCCATCTTGAAGAAAACCTCTTATGAGTTATACAAAGGAAGGAAGCCCAATATTTCTCATTTAAGAACTTTTGGCTGCAAGTGTTTTGTTTTAAACAATGGGAAAGAATCACTAGGAAAGTTTGATGCAAAGGCTGATGAAGCTATATTTCTTGGATATTCATTGCAAAGTAAAGCATATAGAGTTTTCAACAAAAGAACCATGTGCATGGAAGAATCTATTCATGTAATTTGTGATGAATCTAATCCCTCAAAAGAAGAAAAAGATTGTGATGTAGATGCAGGTCAATTGGAAGAAAATGTCCAGCTAGAGAAATTATCTATCAATGAGAAAGGTGAACCTAGTGCTGAAGCAATTCAATCAACTTGCAATCAAGAGCCAAAAGAGTGGAGAACTACAAGAGACCTTTCACTAGACAATATTATTGGAGAAGTTTCAAAGGAAGTCTCTACTAGATCTTCTCTTAGAAATTTATGTTGTGATATGGCTTTTGTATCTCAAATTGAACCTAAAGATATTAATCATGCCTTACAAGATGAACATTGGATGCATGCCATGCATGAAGAACTGAATCAATTCAAAAGAAATGAAGTTTGGAAACTTGTTCCTAAACCATCATCAATTAAGCCCATCGGTACAGATTGGGTTTTTAGAAACAAAATTGATGAAAGTGGAATCATAGTAAGAAACAAAGCTAGATTGGTCGCTAAAGGTTACAACCAAGAGGAAGGCATTGACTATGAGGAAACTTTTGCTCCAGTTGCAAGATTGGAAGCAATTAGACTATTACTTGCATATGCATGCTTAATGGATTTCAAACTTTATCAAATGGATGTCAAAAGTGTTTTTTTAAATGGTTACATAGAGGATGACATCTATGTTGAACAACCTCCAGGTTTTTCTGATTTTAAACATACTAATCATGTTTTTAAACTTAAAAAGGCCCTCTATGGTCTGAAACCAGCTCCAAGATCATGGTATGAAAGAGTGAGTAAGTTTCTACTTGATCAATCTTTTGTAAGGGACAATGTTGATAAAATCTTGTTCATCAAGAGGCATAAGAATGATATCCTATTGGTTCAAATATATGTTGATGACATTGTTTTTGGTTCAACTAATCAAAAGCTTTGTAAAGAATTTTCTGCAACTATGCAAAATGAGTTTGAGATGTCTATGGAGGGAGAGTTAACATTCTTTCTAGGACTTTAAGTTAAACAAATGAATAATGGAACTTTCCTAAATCAATCAAAGTACTGCCTTGAAGTCATCAAGAAGTTTGAAATGGAGAAAAGCAAAGATGCTACAACTCCAATGGCAACCTCAACATACCTTGATTCAGATGAAAAAGAAAAGAAGGTGGATGAATCCAAATTTAGAGGAATGATTGGTTCCTTACTTTATTTGACAGCTAGTAGACCAGATATTATGCTAAGTGTTTGCTTGTGTGAAAGATATCAAGCAAATCCAAAAGAATCTCATCTTACAGTAGTCAAGAGGATCATCAAATACCTCAAGGCAACACCCAAAGTTGGGCTATGGTATCCTAAGGGTGCACCAATAAATGTTATTGGATACTCTGATTCTGATTTTGCAATATGTAAACTTGATAGGAAAAGCACAAGTGGAACTTGTCATCTTCTTGGAAGCTCACTCATATCATGGCATTGCAAGAAACAAGCCTGTGTAGCTTTGTCAACTGCTGAAGCTGAATATATCTCAGCTGGGAGTTGCTGTACACAAAGCCTATGGGTTAAGCAACAATTGCAAGACTATGGAGTTGATCTTAAGGAGATACCACTTCTTTGTGACAACACAAGTGCAATAAATATTTCAAAGAATCCTGTCATGCACTCAAGGACCAAGCACATTGAAATTAACATCACTTCATAAGAGATCATGTGCAGAAAGGTAACATAAAGGTTGAGTTCATTGATACCCATAATCAACTTGCTGACATATTCACTAAACCATTGCCAAAGGATAGATTTTATGCACTTAGAAACATGCTACGTATTCTTGATGCAAATAATATATGCTAGCTTGTTTAAAAGTATGCTTTTCCATGACTATTTGAAGCCTCACTACTGCATTTATCATTGAATTGATTGAAATTCGAATTGATTAGCAAAAATGCTCTGTTTCTGATATATTTGCTATAATAATTGATTACACCACGATTTAATCGATTAAATTCATTAAAAATCACATTAGTTGTGCAAGTTGTGCTCAAGTAATCCATTACATTGATCTGGTAATCGATTATTCTTTATATTTAAAAAAGTGATTCCCTCTGGAATAATCGATTACACCACGGGATAATCGATTACATTGAATAAAATCCATTTTCCATTTTAAGTGTCTCATGGAATAATCGATTACTACAAGTAGGTAATCGATTACACATGTGCTTTGAAGTTTTAACCCTCCTAGAATAATCGATTACCGCTCGGGATAATCGATTACACAAAGCTCTGATACTTAATAAAATTTCAAATCTATGATATAATCAATTACATTAGCATATAATCGTACATGTCATCTTCTACCTCTAACTGGTAGGGAAATAATAGATTACCACATGGGATAATCGATTACCATGTGCAATTTTTGTGTCCCAAAGGTGCCAAAATAATTGATTACTTAAGTAAATAATCGATTATTTATGTTGTTGAACGTGTTCTAACAGTTTTTTCTCTGAAAATGTAACTGCCCAACCAAATCCGAAGGAAATCCAAGGCCACTGAAGTTCCTTAACTATCACCAACAACTATTTTTTAAAAAATGTGGATGTTAGGAGCCTCAATTCTGCCTATAAATAGTGCATTGCTTCAATGAAAAATCTGCACCATTTTCTATCTCCTCTCTCTGAAATTTCTGAGTTTCTGTGCTTTCTTGTGTCCAAACCATCACTCTGAAACCATGTCAAACCCTACACCAAAATGTGCTAGGTCCTCTAAGAGAAAAGTGGGTGAATCTTCATGCAACCCACCTCCACCTCAACCCCCCAACAGACTTGATTTGTGGTTCTCCACAGAGTCTGACAAGATGAACTATTTACAGTTCAATGCTACCAAACCCGTAGCCTCTCCTAAATACCTTGATTTAGATTGGTTTATAAGAGAGGGATTCCAATTCCCAGCCTATCTTGAAGCCCAAGGGCTTAGAAGATTTTTGGAGATGAAGGGTACATTCTACCCTGATTTGGTGAAGGTGTTCTACACTTGTGCCAAAGGATCCATGCAAGGAAACATGGTCTCCAAAGTCAAGGGTGTGACAATGGAAATCACCCCTGAAATATGGGAGACTATTGCTGGGGTAATGTGTGAAGGGGCAAGGAAGTTTGATGAGGAACCAGATGGGTACAGCAAAATGGACACCTATAGGGAGATGTTGCATGATCCTCATATGCAACTTAGGCTTAGATTGGGTACTGGACCCATGACACCAGAGGATAGGCTGCTCCATTACATCATTACATATGTAATCACTCCAAAGGCAACCAATCATGCCCAAGCCACAAATGAAAACCTTCAATTGGTCTATGGCCTGAAACACAACATACCCATGAATTGGGTACTTATTTTTGAAGAAATTATGCTTAAATCAAAAAGGCTAGTCAACTATCCTTTTCCCTACCCAGTGCTGGTGTCTAGATTCATTGACCACTTCAACATTAATGTTGAAAATGAATTGGTTGACAATACCAACTCAAGCAACAGCCTGATTAAGGAAAAACATCTCACCAAGATGGGAATGAGGAAGACCCCTGATGGATGGATAATGGTTGGACCAGGGCCTGCTGCTGTTGCTGATATTGAAGGACAACAAGTGGATGATTCTGAAGAAGAGGAAATGAATCATCAATAGCCATTGTATTCACAGTTTGAGTCCTTGATGCTGGAGAAAATGGACTCTATGCTCAAGATGCAAGAGGACTTCAAAGCTTAAAACCATGAGGCTTTAGAAGAAATTAGGGATAGGCTAGATACCATAGAAGCAAACATGAATGATAATGCTTCTGTAGAATTCTAGGATGTTGTAGTTTTTTTTTTTTTTTTTTCAGTTTTTTACTTTTTTATGTATTTGAACTATGGTTGTTTTAAGTTTCACTATGTAATGGCTCCCTTATGCTTAATATAATATTTTCAGTTCATTATCCGCTATGCCTTTAATGTTTTTGACTTTTAACAAGCCAAATAGGGGGAGAAATGTTTGATTAAGGGGGAGAATTGATTGATTAAGCATGTTCTGCATTATGCTCTGTTTGCCCCTGTTTTTTGTTTCATTTTTGCCCAAAATTTTCAACTAAATGGATGCTGAGATTTAGGGGGAGCTGTGATGTTAAAAGGAATCTAATCAATATATATGACTTGTAATTGGATGCTACTTGAATCACAAATGCTTTTAACACTTGATCTTGGCAAAGGGATTGAAAATTTTCAGGTTTGCAAAGCTCAAGGTCTTTCAAATTGATTAAATAATTAACTCCAAGCCTTACTGTTAATCAACTGAAGATTTGGCCTGTTTAAAGCCTTACTGTGCATTTGGACAAACCTTAAAAGGTAATGTTTTATATGTGTGTTTTTTGCTTAATTGCACATTTTACTGTCACGTGTTCCAATTTTTGCACATTTTCCTATCATCTTGGTAATAAAACATCTTTTTGCAAAATTGGTAACAAAATAGTGTTATGCTTTTTCTTTTTAACTTTTTACACATCAGCGTTGGTAAAATATGCAAAAATTAAATACTTGAATGGTAGAATTCATGAAAATTAAACTTGAGTGATAATATTTGTGAAATGAAAGTTAAGTAAGGGTGGCAAAACGGGTTGGCTTGTCTTATTCCACCACCAACACGTTAAAAATAGATCAATCCGTCCCGATCCGTATTTCATATATGGGTTTAAAGTATTAGTTTGTTTTGTTCTTGTTTACGGGTTGACCCGTTGAAACTAAAATATAAAGAAAAAATAAATAATAGATATATTTAATTAATTTTATCTTTTATCAATATTAAATAATAATTCTTATTAAAAATTGAATATATTATCTTAAATTTTGAATAATAATTTATTTAGACAAAAAATAAATTAATTAAAAATTATAAATATATGTATAAAATATCAAAATAAATATTAAATTATTTTTTAATAAAAAAATAAGTTGATAAGTTAATCCGTCTTATTTTTTTCCCACCTTATTTTTAGCATACCAAAACAGGATGAGTTGATGGATTAAAAATCTCAATTCAATTCGTAGAAAAAAAATAAGCCGAAAATGAGTTGGTCCAACATGTCTATCAGGTTGTCACCCGTAAAGTTTTGAGTGTAATTTCATACACCATTTATTTTTCTTCTACACCATTAAAGCTACAATGCATTTTCGTTTTTACCCCTGTTTATTTAAATTAAAATCAAAAGATTTTCTCTCTTCTCCCTCCTCCACGCCTCTGTGTTGATTTCAGAGAAGCTATTTGAAGAATTGACATAGAATCAAGCCTTGGTTTTGAGCTTTCAACATGCCTTGAAGCCTTGAAGATTAATTTGTGATTAAATGTAAAAGGAAGAAGCATTTCTGGTGATCCAAGTGCATTGCATTCACATCATTCATTAAATCAATTAGTTTGAGTAATAGAATTCACAAGGCTTTGATAAATTGTTTAAGTTTTTGAATTAAATCAAAGGTTTTTGGAAAAATAAATTTTCTACTGATTTAATCAATTACATTAAGGTAATAATCGATTATTTTGTTCTTAATTATTCTGGAAAACTCTTCAAGAACAATGTAATCAATTACGTATTTGATTAATCAATATTTTACCTACGTTTACATATAAACTGCCTTGATGAACATTTTAATCGATTACCAACAGGCCCTAATCGATTACATAGGCTAAACATAAAAAATCACCTTCCTGTCTTAATCGATTACCAAGGTTAGTAATCGATTACATCATATGCCTGTGCTTAATGAAACAACCGCTTTTCTTTCGTAATTATTTCCAAACGACTTTCGTATTTATTGATTTGTTGACTAAAAAAAAATTTTCCTTTCTTGTATTTTATATTTTTTTCAAAAAAAAACAATAATAACATAAATCAAAATTCAAGCTAAAGTGGTTAAATTTTTAAAATAGCGTTTTATTATATATATTTTTCCGAAAACACATAATAATATAAATTGAAATGTCACGCTAAGTTGGTAAAAACCTTTTTTTTTTTTTTTTAAACAGAGTATAACACGTATAAAGATGTAGGTGTATTTACCTAGTATAGCCATAATTCTCGTCTCCATAAATATATATCACAGAATAATAATGTACAGTCCATGATGTACAAACCACAATGTATCCATAGTCCACATATAAATAGTCCATTATATAGAGCTAAATATCAATCATCAGAGACATTGA
>PYAF01003795.1:90794-116302 GCA_007407185.1 Glycine tomentella
AAGTTTCTTTATCCTTAAAATTAAGGGAAAATTCCTAGGGTTAGTTTTATCCTTCTTACAAAATTTTCTTATAACTTGGTTAGCCAAAATAAATTCCTATCTCTAAATAAATTTCTAAATGTCTTACTAATTTAACAAAATATAATTTCTAACAATCCTCTAGTATTATCTCAAGGTATAAAATATTGGGGTGTTACACTTAACATGTTTGCTGCATTAATCTATTACCAAATATAGTAATCAATTACATCATATGCATGTGCTTAACATGTTTGCTGCATTAATCTATTACCAAATTACATAGTTCAATATGATTTCTGAAGCTTCCTGGTTTAATCAATTACCAGAATCCGTAATCGATTACATAGTGTTTTTCAAGTTTATGAAGCTTCCTGTCTTAATCGATCACAAGACGGAATAATCGATTATTTTGTTCGTTGCCCATATCCAGATTTCTGTAGAACACTTTAATCGATTAAAAGGTTAATTTAATCGATTACATAAGTGAAATAATCGATTATTGGGCGTGTTTAATCGATTACTGACAGTTACAAAAGTTTGTTATAAATAGAACTTCGGCTCAACTTGTTTTGTAACTTGATCAATTTGTATTCTGACCCTACATAAGCTTTCTAAACACATTCTTAGTGATTTTCTGGGTTCTATGAGTTCTTGCTTTCACTAAAACACTTATGGGTTGTTAAGTGATTCTTGAAGCAAGAAGATTCTTTTGAAAGGTTAAGGAAGGAGATGTTCTGAGTTTGTTTTCATTATTCAACCTGGTATATTCATTCATGTGCATATCATTCACTGGATCATCAGGTGTTTTCTTTCCTTAATTTAGTGGTTGTAATTCTTTTTTGAATTTGTATTGAATTAGCTATTGTAATTTTGATTCTTAATGCTTGGGACTAGAGAAGGGTTCTCTAGCTTAAAGATTAGAGTAGTGTTCTCTGGATCTTTCTCTTTAGAAGTCTAATGGGGTTTTAGATTTCAGTTCTTTATCTAGGGTTGATAAAGGGAGGTTCTTGTAAAAGCTTGTAAGAATATTTTTATAATAGTAGAACTCCATTCTAGTGTTGAGTGGAAGAAAATTGGATGTAGCTTCATAGTGTTTGAAGTGAACTAGTATAAATCATTTGTGTTTTGATTATTATAGTTATCTTGATTATATTTTGTCCATTTTGATTGTGTTGCTTTGTTTATCAATAAAATTTTGAGCCATTGGATACCTTGGGGTGAGCATTTGATTGAATAAGGATTCTTGGTTTCAAAAGTGATAAAGATCCTAAATGGAAACTCTGATTTTGTCTAAGAAATTTTTAATTTACCAAGCCTAACCAATTCACCCCCCGTCTTGGTTAAGTGTGAAGTGTTCCTATATTTTACACTCTGCTTTGGCTTCTTCTTCGTGTGGTGGTTCTTGGTTGGTGATTGATTTCATTGCTTTGTTTGTTCCGTATTTGGTCTGTGGTGCTCTGTGGCTTGGTCGGCTGTTGGTGGCGGCGCTGTGTGAGGTAAGCTTTTTCATTTTGGGGTGTGAAAGGTAGAAGAAGCGTCGTACGGATTGGCCAACCCGTATAACTCATACGAATCAGTTAATCTGGATAACTCATACGGATTGAGCAATCCGTAAGACCTATACGGATTACCCAATCCGTATAACCCATACGGATTACCTGATCCGTATGAGGCAATTTTTTTTAAAATAAATGATGTTTAAATAATTAGGAAGCTGATTTTTCAATTGTTATCCATGGGTTGATGATGATATGCTATTGATTGTATGTGCTTCTTTACATGTGATTTTGAACATCAAATAACTCTCAAATATAGGAAGTATGATTGTTAGAATTTGACTTGATAGGTGAGTATGCTTGTCAATGAAAGTTGTGTATAGTTAGTAACTAAATTCATTAAAAATTGTCTAATATTCAAAGACCTATGGAATAATTATAATAATAATAACTTAGTATGATAAATCACTAAACGGATAAAAAGAGGAAAGTACAGAAGGAGGCGTGTCTTTACCGTTACAGTTTATGATGTGCCTAGACCAAAGACATATTCCCATATATATCGATCACTATGCCTGTGAATTAGGGTTGTTTCACCCGGTATTGGGTTGTTTGGTTAGAATTGGACTGGATAGGTCACAATGCCTGTGAATCGAACTTGTGTAACCCAATATGGGATTCTATTCTTAGAATTTGACTTGATTGGTTTTTATGTCTGTGAATTGGACTTGTGTCACCCGGTATTGGATTGTTTGGTTAGAATTGGACTTGATAGGTCACCATGCCTGTGAATCAAACTTGTGTAACCCAATATGGGATTCTTTTCTTAGAATTTGACTTGATTGGTTTCTATGCTTGTGAATTTTATTTGTTTCACCCGGTATTGGATTGTTTCATTTAGAATTGGACTTGATAGGTCACCATGCCTGTGAATCGAACTTGTGTAACCCGATACAAGTAATCTTGTGTCTCTGTGTGTGCGTCTGGGTTTCTTATGTTTTGAATTATTTCTAACTTTCCTAATTTCCATTTGTAGTGCTGGATATATGAGCATTTTCCCACTATTGGTAACGGGGTTACAGAGGATGCATATGAAGAGATGCAACCACGTGCCTGTCGCTGGAAGAGTGTAAAGGCGTTACTGGTGATGACCTACCGTGCCCGTATAGACAGGTTGAAACATGATGACATATGCTGGACACCATATGCGGAGCACCGGCCCCTTAGGGATTTTGAGCCGATTAGTTTATTTTCCGATTTCATTAGATGGGGTCCTCACATCGTTAGGTATTTGCTAGATCGGGTACTTAGGCAGTTTGGATAGATTCAGCAGATTCCAGAGTTGCCGGTGTCGGAAGTCCCCTCCACAGACGATGTTGACGAGCGATGGGTCCACTTCGTGGATTACCTTATATCGACCGGTGACTTGGTACATTATCCAAGTCACTGTGTTCCTGGATATTTGGAGTGGTTCTATCGGATCTCACATCCATTTATGACTCCGACACAGTATGCACAGGCCCGGTCACATGTTCCATCTACAGATGTTCATCCTCCTTCTGATCCAACTCCTCCCCCTTCAATAGATGTTCATCCCCCTTCAGCACATGTTTTTGATCCAGCTCCTCCTTCTGATCCAACACATGCAGTGGTAAAAATATTTCTATTTATTTATGCAATGTGTTATCAGATTTTATTACATTGGGTAATGTTTTTTGGTTTATGTCATTGTAATTGCAGGATGTTTGCCAACAGTTGGCTCAGGGGTTACAAGCCTTCATAGATGACGGGATGGTTATAGAGGGCTCCGAAGTATACTCTAGCATGTAACAGATGTTGGTCCTAGCTCGTAGTGTCAGGGACTACGGCCTTATCTACAGCCGAGGAAGACGACCACCAGATGCACAACAGAGGCGCCTTTGAGTAGCCCACTAGTTATATTACTGTTGAACAAACTTAATTATGTATTATTTTTATTTCTTTTGTCATGTTGGACAAACTTGGTTATTTATAAATATATATTGATACAGTTATGCAAAAGAACACTTTATTTATTGTATTTCAAATCTTTCTACACATCTCGTAAGTCTACATGTTCAGTGCACAACTTTATACATCTACTATACATTTGCATTCTACTAATGTAATTATTGGGCCAATCTTGTGCTTTGTTGGTACAGTGACTATCCCACAAGAATGCTGTCAATGGCAAAGGACAATTGTCTTTTAAGAAAACCTATTACACATAATAACATCAAACAATAATGAGTTTTACAGACTGATGTATTCTCATAAAATAAACAAATAAATGTCATACCTGCACAAAGTGGTTACCAAAAAATGACCAATACATAGAATACGATGAACATGAGGATCTCTAGGGGGTTGACTTCTTAGAGGAAAAAACGTCATACTTTGTTGAATTGAAAGAGACACCACAATCACATGATATCTTGATGCAATTACATGACCCATATCTGTAATATACATCCATTTATCCATAGTAACCTGTAAATCAACAATTATGCAAATATATTTAATATGTTGTATTTGCCTTGTTATTAAAGGCTTATAATGATTAAACAAAACAAAGGTTTACCTTTGACAATCCATCAACCAGTAGGGACCGCTTTAAGGTTTCAAATCTATGTATACCACCAAACAAGGCTATATATCCATCAGTCCAATCTCCAAGTTCTCTGAGCAAATGATTGCGTACCAAAGACCAAGATTCTTCACCATAACCTAATAAGGCAGCAATTATACGGTATCCGCTATTACCATCTGCTTTGACATCAGTGACATTCAAGATGAACTTATGCATAAATGGATGAAATTGATCTAGCATCGGAACCATCCCGTGTTGCATCATGAACATCACATGAGGAAATGGACTGTTTTGGAGTGGAGCAACTATTTTGCACTGAATGAAACTCGTCTACATACTCAAAGTAAGATGAGTCCCTTCTCGTTGACCTTTCGTGCTTTGCCATCTTCTTCTTTGGAGCACCTTTAGTTTTGACCTTATCAGGGGGAGGGAACATGAAATTTAAATTAGGGTACGCAATTTCTTTAAGTTTACTTTTAAGTGTCATTTTTCCATACAAATCAAGCTTTTCAAAACGGTTTGAAATGGCTTCCATCTCTTCAGTTATGGTGACTTCGGAATAATGCATACCTTCACTTGAAAAGTTTAATCTCCGCCAAAAAATATGAACAGTGTCAATTGGAATGCTACCAACCACATACTTTGCTAGCTCACACAAACAAGGCAAACCATGTGTTGTTCTCATAACACATCCACATCGAGAAGGATTTTTCCCTGCATAATGAACTTGTTCATACTCAGCAGCAATTTGGTTTAACGCGTACTTGGATACCATGCGAACAAGTCTTTTGCATAAAGTGACTTTAAAAACATGTCCTAAAACATGTGTGCTTTTCTCCAAAGATGCCTTGATTTCATTATGTTGCAACGTGATCATGTTGTTCATGGCATCCCAAATAGTGCATAAGTCTCCAATACTATTTTGCAGTAGCCGCTTTAAGGTTGAATGTGCAGACTCCACTCTGCATATGGGTCATTTAATCAATTAATTAACAATACAAATTTTTTTTGGAAATATCAATGTAAGCAGTGTCAAATAACAAACTCACCTGTTTGTTGTTGTATTTCCAAAATGCATGACTTTGTTTGTCCATGCTGTGACAAATTTTTCTTTGTTGGGATTCAACCAAGTGTCCTTCACGTAATCAACAAACGTAGGTCACACTGCACATGCAACATCAAACTTCATAAGACATTCATCATATTGCTTTTCGGTAGCACAGTCAACAAGACTTCCCCATGCTTCCATCACATACTCCCATGCATGACTCTCCCTAACATAAGTTTTGCATTTTGTCTTCAAATTCTTGTCAATGTGAAACCGACACAATAAATTGGTTGAATCTAGAAAAACACATTTGACAGCAGTCATCAAGGCTGAATCTCTATCGGTAACAATCACCTTTGGGAAGAATTCACTTTTCAAAAAAATTCCTCTAAGTTCTTTTGGAATGAGATGTTGAGGAAGGTCTATATTCAACCCTCAATCAAATGATTTTTTTATGGACATATTTACTCATAACTGGGTGGTATAGGATTTTTGTATAGATAATCATTAGCTAGAGGGGTTATCAAATCTTTTGCAAAATGGGATTAAAAAGTAGTTTTGAAAAAAGTAAAAAGCGTAGGATATTTTTTCTTGAAACAATATTTATGATTCTGTTTTTATTTATTTATTAAAAAGTGCTATTGATGAAAATATGTTTTCAATTATTTTCGAAGTAAAAACTCAAACACCAAAAAAATCTAATTTCTAAATTTTAAAGATAAGAAAGCATGCTATCAAATAGTTCTTCATTTTATTTTTCATTGAAGTTTTTTAAAATAGAAAGCTAGCAGGATCTTTCAATTTTGACTCACGGTGGTTTGCTTAAGAAAAATGTTACTCCCATCTTTTTTAGAAGAAACAAATTAGTAGTTTTGATTCTTATTATAAGAAACATAAATCTATTTTAAGATGTATTAGTTATTATTTTTCTTATGTCACTAATTTATTATAAAAGATGCACATTCATTCTCAATGTAAATGGATGCAATTATTGACCTATTAATCATACAAGCACATTCAATGGTGAAAAAAATTATGATTTTTATTATGTGTAGTGTCATTAAATATTACCACTAATTTCTATGAGTATTTTTTAAATAAAATATAAATTTATGATATTATTGATTAAATTAACTAACTTGTATACCTTTATTGATTATGATGAATTAGTCATTTGTTTCTTATATAAAGGACAAGATAGAGTATCATATACCAATATCTTCTTTTAAACACTTATTAAATATTATTGGGCAAGTTTTATAAATGATTTATGGTGGTAAACTTTAAAATACTATTAGATTCATCTCATCCAAACAAAGACTCACAAGGGACCTAGTAAGAGAGTCCTGCTTCCTACACCAGCGCTTTTTCTTATACACCTAGCAAATAATTGTGAAATTCCACAAAAAGCCTTGTTAAAAAAACATAAAACATATAGATTTAAAATTTTCCAATACACCATTAATTCCTTCTTCTCTACTCTGCAATAGATTTTTCTTTTGCGCGTTCAAGGTTCGGTGCTCCGCCATCTGGTTTGGTGCTCGATCGTGTGGTTTGCTTCTCGGGCTGCCGTCATTGGTTGTGTTGGTCGCTGTCGTAGATGTGGTGGTTTTTCTCTGCTACGAGGTAAGTGACGCATCGTTTGATCTTCCTTGGGCATCGTTTTGTGCAAAAGTACAGATTGGTAATCGGTAAGTGTTAAACTATACAGATTGGCAATCAGTATTAAGGAATGGTAATCCGTAAGTCTCATACAATCGCCAATCCGTATGAACCTTATAGATTGGTGATCTGTATAAGCCTTACGGATTGCCAATCGGTAATAAGGAATGGTAATCCGTAAGGCTCATACGGATCTCCAATCCGTATGAACCTTACGGATTGGTGATCCATATGAGCCTTATAGATTACCAATCCGTATGTGCCTTATGGATTTCCAATCCGTATGGCCCATATGAATTGGCAATTTGTAAGGTTCATACGGATTGGAGATCCATATAAGTCTTACGGATTACCAATCCGTATGGCCCTTACGGATTGCCAATCCATATGGGTATTTTTTTTACTTTTTTTTAAAATTATTTTAATTTTGAACATTGCATGACTAAAGTGAAGTTAGTCTCTTTTGCAGTGAGATATTTTTTAAATGAATGAAGTGAAGTTCAATTCAATTTTATTTGAAAGCATATTGTGTAATGTTATGGAACCCTGATTGTTTTGGATCTAGATGCCTATGGTTTGAACTTGTTAGGTAACTTATTGTCAAAATCTCAGGTTATGGTTAAGAGATTTGAAAGTTAATGAATGAAGTGAAGTTCAAATCAATTTTTATTTGAAAGCATACTGTGTAATGTTATGGAACCCTGATTGTTTTTGATCTAGATGGTTATGCTTTGAACTTGTTAGGTAACTTATTATCAAGATCTCAGGTTATGGTTAAGAGTAATCTGAAAGTTAATGACTGAATCGAAGTTCAATTCAATTGTTATTTGAAAGCATACTGTGTAATGTTATTGAACCCTGATAGTTTTTTATCCATATGGCTATGCTTTGAACTTGTTATGTAACTTATTGTCAAGATCTCAAGTTTTGGTTAAGAGTAATCTGAAAGTTAATGAATGACATGAAGTTAGTCTCTTTTGCAGTGAGATATTTTTTAAATGAATGAAGTGAAGTTCAATTCAATTTTTATTTGAAAGCATGTTGTGTAATGTTATGGAACTGTAACACCCCGTGGGTCTCCGACGTGTTATCATTAATAATATCAGATTAGCGCATAAAACATAGTTTATAAAACTTAGCGGAAGCACATAATCGCTTTTCTTGATACATTATGTATGGAATCACAATTATGAAGCATCTCACACACAGAACATACATCTATCACGCCCCTGCTGATCCAGTTTTTCTTATCATACATCATAAAGACAGATAACTACAAGACTTAGGCAGATAGTCACATGTACAACAAATATATATATATATATATATATATTCAGGGAAAGTCTCATATCATAAACTCAGATAGTTCTGTACATATATACATCAGTTTCCACACCACTCTGTGGGGATACAAAAGAATATCAGCCCTCCTCGAGGGTATACAGAACTATACATCAAAACAGAATCAAAATAGAGCCTTCAAGCTCTTCATGCCGCTCCTCAGTCAAGCAGCCTAGTCTCTGCTGGGCCTCTTGCCCTGAGACTGATCTTCTCTTCTAGAATGGTCACCTGAAATCATAGAAAACCCCACACGGGGTGAGATAACATATCTCAGTAAGCTCAGAGTCCTTGGGAAATCATTCCCACCCTGGCTCACAGATCCACAACACACATACAGGCAACATAACAAACAAGGCTCACTGGCCCTCAACACATCAGAATCATAAACATAATCATAATCTCAACACATGACAGGTGGCAGAGTTCCTCAATGCCTGGCGGAGCTCCTCAACGCCCTGACGGAGCTCCTCAACATCAGTACCTGTCAAGATATGGCAGAGCTCCTCAATGCCATGGGCGGAGCTCCTCAACGCCCTAAATACCCAGCAAAGCTCCTCAATGCTGGTATCCATCTATTGGCCAATGGGCGGAGCTCCTCAATGCCTTGAATACTCGGCAGAGCTCCTCAATGCCGATATTCAACTATTGGCCAACAAATATCTCAATCATAACATACATATATCCAATGCAGATGCATATAAAATCAATCCAAACAATGCCATAGCCAATGCATGCAGCATGAATCATGACCAACACTCCCCAGGAGTGTGGTGTGCAACCAAAGTGGGAATTCATCCCCAGAGAACACTGAACTTACCTGGTAAGGGATTACTCTGCAGTTCCTTTCCAGGTCTGTGGCTCCCGCCACCAACAGTCTCAGAATCAAAGCCTAATCAAGGCACATGAAAATCTCATATCAAAATAAGCCCTCAGGCATCCAATTCACAGAACATCATAACAGAATTCCCCTATCCTAGGGTTCAGTCATACTCAGCCCCACACAAGGCTTGTCACAGACCATTCAAGGTCCCTCAAGGCTGAATGCCAAGCCTCTGAGTCATCTAGACTCAATACACATGCATATATGACATAATTTCCTTAGCCTTAACCTCAATTATCACTAGAACAAATTGAGTTCCACTCCAAGTCTCGTTTAACTAGCCACTTGGGCTCAGCGCAACACAATCAAGGCTCTTGCCTATCAGAGAACCATCAACAAGTGACTCTACACAAATCACACAGGCATATACAGAGCCATGATTCAAAGTCATCATAATCAAAAGCTGAAAGCTAATCCTTAATCTATTCAATGCTCTCAACAAGTTTCTCTACTGGACCCTAGGCTAATTCTAGCCCCAGCTCATATGGGTCACTATTCATAAGACCCCCAGGATCAAAATTAAATGGAAAAACTTGAGTCTCTTACCTCAGTGGCGACTAGAAACACCTCAGGACAACTCCCTTGAGCTTTTATGTAATTTATACAACGTGGTTCTTCGTCAGACTCAAGTTCTCTGAGCTTTCTCCTCTGAGGTTCCACTTCTCACTCAAAAGGGGTTTTCCAAGAGCAGAATTAAAGGATTCAAGCTTTCAAAGGTTTCTCTCAAGATAAAAGGTCATAGGGAGGTGTTTAGGCTAGTATATAGGGTCCTATAAAGCTTGGAACAAGCTCTAATGGAGGCTGGTTCGTGGGGAAGAAGAAAGAGCTGACTTTTCCTTCAAAAATCGCGTTTGACCCTTATATACTCAGCTTGCCCGAGGTCTGGCGCGATCCGCGCCACAATGTCGGTGGTCCAGCGCTAACAGCACCAACCCCGCGCCATCAGCGCCAACTTCCCGAGACCTGTGGCGCCAGCCGCGCCACCTCTGACGCCATCAGCGTGAAAATCCAGAGAAAACTGATTTTCCAGGGCACTTCTGGCGCTATCAGCGTGATCCTTGACGCTATTAGCGTCAACTCCTAAAACAAATGGTGTTATCCGCGCCAACCTTGGCGCTGGCCGCGTGGAAATCCAGAGAAAATGGGTTTTGCAGGCCACTTACCGCGCTACCTATGGCGCGACTCGTGCTGGCTGGAAAACCTCTGGCGCCCCTGGCGCCACATTGACACTCCTAGCGTTAGCTTCCAGTGGGTCTGACGCCATCCGTGCCGCACCCTCCACAGGGTTTTCTCATGTGAGGATCCTTACAGGAACCCTGATAGTTTTTGATCCACATGGTTATGCTTTGAACTTGTTAGGTAACTTATTGTCAAGATCTCAGGTTTTGGTTAATAGTAATTTGAAAGTTAATGAATGAAGTGAAGTTCAATTCAATTGTTATTTGAAAGCATGCTATGTAATGTTATGGAACCCTAATTGATTTTGATCCACATGAATATGTTTTGAACTTGTTAGGTAACTTATTGTTAAAATCTCAAGTTATGGTTAAGAGTAATTTGAAAGGTCTATTTTGATCTAGATGGCTATGATTGTAATGTAACAAATTGGTTTGAATGTCAGATTATGGTTAAAACGATAGGATTACGGTGGGCTTTGGCCAGAGAAGGCAAATAAGTCATTGAAGAAGAACCCCCTACATGCCGAAGGCCGAAAAACATCGACACGAAGACAACGTGGAAGGACTAGTGTTGTTGAGGATGTGCCTGTTGAGCAAGTCGTCGATGATGGTGACATTGTTGCACCTGTTGATGGAAGCATTGATGCTGAGGTGGAGGAAAGCATTGATGCCACTGAGGTTGAGGGATTTCCTGGTGGGCCCCATGACACTTCAGCATTGTCTCTTTACCCTGATCATGTTACAGCTAAGGTTTGGACGAGAGAGGTACAATTGTATTTAAATATAATTCCATTTGACAATTGTTTTTAGCTTTTATATGTAGAAATGTAACTAACAAATATTACAGGAATGGCCCGAGTTGAAGTTGGCATCTCATGGGAGAAAGGTGCACAAATTTGGTAGGCCTGCACCTCAGATTGAAGCTATGGTCACCGGTACGGGGTTAAGCCCACTTTTTATCACCTGTTCATTGGAGACAGGTGACTGGGGTATAATCTCAGCCTTTGTGGAGAGATGGCATAAGGAGACCTGCAGTTTCCATTTGCCGATCGGAGAGATGATGATCACACTGGATGACGTCGCATCGTTGTTGCATCTACCAGTCATGGGTGCCTTCCAGCTACGATGTATTGGATGTAGAGGAGGCTGTTGAATTAGTAGTGGAGTTGCTTGAGGTGAGCCCCGAACAGGCTGAAGCAGAGACGAAACAATGCCATGGAGCATATGTTCGTCTGTCATGGCTGCGAGAGTTGTATGATGTGAAGTGTGAGCAGATGTAGTGGACAGTGGTAGCCAGAGCATATTTGCTCCATTTGGTTGGTATTCTTGGAGGCATTTTGTGATCTCCATGGATGGTGGCTTCAGTTGGGGAGCGGTTGCACTCCAACACATGTATGATAACGTAAACTACGCGTGTCAGCACCACAGAAAACATGTTGCTGGTTATATTAGTCTGATGTAGGTATTTTTGACAATTTAAGTCAATTTTTTCATTTGTTTAATGTTTCGGTTGAATTTGAATTGCTTATTTGTGTTCACTTTTTTGGTGATTGCAGTGTTGGGTATATGAGCATTTTCTTGCAGTTGCCAACATGATTGCAAATGAGGACTATGTTGAGAGCCAACCACGGAGCTGCCGTTGGACGCTAAAGAAGGTGTTACCTATCACTACCTATCGAAGGCGACTAGATAGAATCACGACCGACTGTGTTTGTTGGACACCATACACTGATCACCGTGTGGTCCATGAATTTGAAGTAATTTGTCTTTTCTCAGGTCATATCCATTGGGGCCCATACATTGTCAGATATCAACCAGAGAGGGTACTCAGATAGTTTGGATTCATTCAGAGTATTATGTGTCTTTTGAGCTTGCCCTCCCCGTCAACTGAAGAGGTCGATGATAGGTGGCTTCATTTTTCTCAGTTTCTTACAGTCACGGGAGCTCCTACCAGTTTCCCTGGTCAGTGTGATGTCAATTATTTGGATTGGTTCTACCAACTATCCCACCCTTTCATGATCCCGCCACAGACTGGAGAGGCCATAAGACATCCTCCCGACGTGCCACATCCCATACCAAATCCACCAACTCGTATGGCAAATCCACCACCTGTTGTACACACAGATTTAGTTGAACCTAATGAGCCTAACATGCTTCGACATGCAGTGTTGAGTGAAACTGAAACTTGGTTTAACTTGATTGTAATTTTCAATATTTTATGGCCTTATTGTCTTATACCGTTTTTACATACTCTATTAAGGGCGCGTGCCAGACTATTGCAGGGAGGTTGCAACAGTTGATAGATCTTCGGATGGTTACCGCTGGCACTGATGCATACGAGATAGTTGAAAATAATAGGAATACCCACAATAATCAAGAAGAGGGGTGAATTGGTTAAAACATTGGTATTTTTAAAATAATTCAAATCAGAGTTCAGGATCTTTATCACTTTCAAAACCAATAAATCTTTTTACTCAATCAAATAACTCAGCCCAAGAAATTAATAGATCAAAACAGAACTTGTTGAACAATGAATATGAATCAAAGAATCAATGACCAATGAACAAGATGAGTGATAGAGAGAAAGAATGAAAAACACAAGCAATTTATATTGGTTCACTTCACAACTGAAGCTACATCCAGTTTCTTCTAATTCACCCTGAATTAGAGTTCCACTATTATAAATTTCTTTTCTTACATGCAATTACAACACCTTCCTTTATCAGCCCTAGATAAAGAATATAAATCCAAAACCCTATTAGATTCTAAGAGACAAAGAACCAGAGAACACTACTTTGTTCTTCACACTAGAGAACCCTTCTCTAGATACAAGAAAGAACCACTTTATAATAGCAAACTTACATAGAAAATTAAAAACGAAATTACAACCAGATTAAGGAGAGAGACAACCTGATGATCCAATGAATGTAATGCAGAATGAGATTACCAAATCAAATTGATCATTGAAATACAATCAGAACATTCTTTCCTTAATCTTGAAATGGTTTCTTGCTCAAGGAATGATTCAAAGACACATGATTGATATGAAATAGAGCAAGAAGTAATTAAGCACTGAAAATCACTTTGAAAAGCTTAGAAGACTTGTGTGAGCTCAGAAATACGAATGGGTACAATTTCTCAAAGTTAGAAAACAAGTCAATCCTTCAAACCTATTTATAACAGAATTTGTAATTGACTGTGATCGATTAAATGCGCCTGATAATCGATTAATCCGCTCATGTAATCTATTAAAATACCCATGTAATCGATTAAACTATTTAAGAATATTTATGGGTTTCAGCAACGAGCAAAATAATCGATTATCCCGAGCTGTAATCGATTAAGATAGAAGTCTCAGGATAACAAAATGCACTATGTAATCGATTACAAGATTTGGTAATCGATTAAAGTAGAAGACTTATATTTTAAAAATGAACTGTGTAATCGATTACAAGTTGTGGTAATCGATTAAGACAGGGAAATGACTTTTCTCATATAGCCTATGTAATCGATTACGGATAATGGTAATCGATTATCCCAGCAAACTTAAAATCCATGATTAACTATGTAATCCATTATAACACTTAAATAATCGATTAAAATCATTAACAAAGCAGTTTTGTTGTAAACAAAGGCCAAATAATCGATTATTCCAATGGGTAATCGATTACAATGTTCATAAAAGATTTTCCAAATTGAACGAAGAACAAAATAATTGATTATATCAGTAAGGTAATCGATTAAACCAGTGAAAATAGCATTTTTCCAAAAACCTTTCAATCAGATTAAAACCTTAACCAAATTATAAAAGCTTAGTTATTTTTTATGAAAACCATTTAAGTTTATGAATGAATGAGTGAATGCAATGCATGGATAATCAGATTAGCCTTTCCCTTACACATAATACAATTAAACAACTTCAAGGCATCCAAGCATGTTGAAAGCTCAAAACAATCTTGAATCAAATCCTTTTTAATCTTCATGTTGGTCCCCCTATATCCAACAATCTCCCCCTTTTTGGCTTTGAACATGCCAAATTCTTGATTGATTATATGTTGGACTTGAAGTTAATTGAGGGAACCAAAGTTAGGAAAACTTGAGCTTTGCAAACCTGAAAACAATTCAATCTCTTTGCCAAGAACAAATGTTAAAGCATCTGTTGATTAATCCAGCATTCATTTACATTTATATCTTACTTAATTGGTTAATTTTTATCACTTAGCTTCCCCTTAATTTGACAATCCATTTAAAGTAAGATTTGGGCAAAAATTGTGCAGAAAAACAAAGTAGAACAGAGTGTACTGCAGAGCATGAACCAAATCAATCATTTCTCCCCCTCTTTGGCTTATCAAAGTCAAAAACATGTAAAGCACAACGGATATTTAATAGGAGAAACATAAATCGATATATTTATAAGTGAGGGAACCATTAAAATTCTTGAAAATAAAATTAAAACATGAAAAACATAAAAACAAAAGAAACAGAAAAACTACAAAGGCTAAAATGTCTCAGACCCTTCAAACATAACAGTAGCTTCAATATTGTTTAGCCTAGCCTTAATGTCTTCTAATGCTGAACTAGTTTCAACCTTAAAATCATGATGCATAGAGATTAGGCCATCCATTTTCTGAAGCATGAGTGACTCGAAATGAGTGTAGAGGGGTTGAGTAGGATCCCTTTCCTCATCTTCATTAGCATCTACTCCAACACCAGCAGCAGGAGGTTTAGACACAACTTGTTGACCAGCCACCTGCCATCCTTGTGGTGTCTTGATCATTACTAGCTTGTTGAGATTCTTGTCTTTGATGATATTGTTGCTTGAGCATGATTTGTGGCTCTAGGTGTGAGGATATATGTAATTATGTAGTGCAGAAGCCTATCCTCATGGGTCATGGGTCCAGTACCCAGCCTAGTTTTCAATCTCATTTGGGGATCACTAAGCATCTCCCTATAGGTATCTACCCTATTATAACCCTCAGGATTTTCATCAAATTTTCTTTCTCCTTCAAAGGAGATACCAGCTACTGCCTCCCACACCTCATGGGTGATTTCCATGGGCACTCCATTTACTTGGGACCCCAGTATCCCATCCATGGATCCCTTGGCATAGGTGTAAAACACCTTGACTAATTCAGGGTAAAAAGTACCCTTTAACTCCACAAACTTTCTTAAGCCTTAGGTTTCTAAGAAGGCAGGAAATTGAAAGCCTTCCCTAATGAACTAATCAAGCTCCAAATACTTAGGGGAACATACTAGTTTTGTGGCATTAAACTGGAGATAGGTTATACGGTCTTTTTCTTTGGTGAACCAAAGATCTAACCTATTGGTAAGAGGGGGGTTAGAAGTTTCACCAACCTTTCTCTTAGAGGTTTTGGTTCTATTGGAGGTAGACATCCTAGACAAAGATTCTAAGCACACAGAATAAAAAAAACACAGAGGTTTAGCAAGAGAAGGCAGAGATTAGGTGTAATTTTGCCTTAGACCAAAGGTTCTATTTATAAAGATTTTTAGGCTCCAAGAATTTGAATTTTGAATTAAGGAGCTGTTAGAACGAATTAACTCACTGCAGAGGATTTATATTTGAATTAGGTGGGAGTTGGGCAGTTACAACTTCCAAGAAAATCTGTTAGATTTTGCAGTAACTCCATAAATAATCGATTATTTCACTTGTGTAATTGATTATTTCACAAGCAAAAACACTAATAGCACACACAATAATCGATTAATTGGTAAAGTAATCGATTATTTTACAAGCATTCAGAGGTAGAAGACAATGTGTAATGGATTATTTTATGCTTTAATCGATTATCACAGAGAAGTTTGAATTTCAAAAAATATAGAAGCTTGTGTAATCGATTAATCCGATGAGTAATTGATTATCACAGGAGAGACCAATTTTCAAAAAGGAGGAATAATCGATTATTTTGGTAGTGTAATCGATTACATAAGCTCAATTTTCATGCTAAATAATGGTTTAAGTGAATTTAATCGATTAATCTGATGCTTAATCGATTATTACAGAGAATTTTGTAGATTTATCAGGATTATGCAGAACAAACTCGAAATGTAGCAGTTTTTTTTATGATGGGTACAAAGGATAAACAATTGCATATGAAAAGGCATATACTAATCAAGCTAGCAAAGATTGGATTCATCCAAGATACCTAGCATGTTTCTAAGAGCATAGAATCTATCTCTAGCCAGTGGTTTAGTGAAAATATCAGCCAATTTATTATTAGTGTCAATGAAATCAATTTTGATATTACCTTTTTGAACATGGTCTCTTAGAAAATGATGTCTTATCTCAATGTGTTTGGTCCTTGAGTTCATTATTGGATTCTTTGAAATGTTGATAGCACTTGTGTTGTCACATAGCAAAGGTATTTCTTTCAATTCAACTCCAAATTGTAATTGTTGCTTCAACCATAAACTTTGTGCACAACAACTTCCAGCTGAGATATATTCAGCTTTAGCAGTTGCAAAGCAACACAAGATTATTTCTTGCAATGCCATGAGATTAGTGAACTTCCAAGAAGATGACAAGTGTCACTAGTGCTTTTTCTATCTAACTTACATCTGCAAAGTCAGAATCAGAATAACCAATAATATTAATTGAAGCACCTTTGGGATACCAAAGACCAACTTTTGGTGTAGCCTTGAGATATTTAAGGATTCTTTTGACTGCTGTCAGGTGATACTCTTTGGGATTTGCTTGATATCTTGCACATAAGCACACACTTAGCATCATGTCTGGTCTACTAGTTGTCAAATATAATAATGAACCAATCATTCCTCTAAATTTTGACTCATCAACCCTCTTTCCTTTTTCATCTGAATCAAGATAGGTTGATGTTGCCATTGGAGTTGCAGCATCTTTACATTTCTCCATTTCAAACATTTTGATCACTTCAAGACAATACTTGGATTGGTTGAGAAAAATACCATTCTTCATTTTCTTCACTTGAAGTCCAAGAAAGAATGTTAATTCTCCCATCATTGACATCTCAAATTCTTTTTGCATAGCTGCAGAAAATTCCTTGTACAACAAATGGTTAGTTGAACCAAAAATTATATCATCAACATATACTTGAACCAATAAGATATCACTCTTATGCCTTTTAATGAACAAGGTTTTGTCAACATGACCTCTTGTGAAAGATTGTACAAGCAGAAACTTGCTTAGTCTTTCATACCAAGATCTAGGAGCTTGCTTTAAACCATAAAGGGCTTTTGTAAGTTTAAAAACATAGTTTGGATGTTTAAAATCAGTGAAACCAAGAGGTTGTTCAACATATATATCCTCCTCAATGTATCCATTTAAAAAGGAACTTTTAACATCCATTTGAAACAGCTTAAAATCCATTAAACATGCAAATGCAAGCAATAACCTAATGACTTCCAATCTTGCAACTAGAGCATAAGTTTCCTCATATTCAATGCCTTCTTCTTGGTTGTAACCTTTAGCAACCAATCTAGCTTTATTTCTAACTATGATTCCACTTTCATCAAGTTTATTCTAAAAACCCATTTTGTACCAATAGGTTTGAGAAAGGATGGTCTAGGAAAAAGTTCCCAAACTTCATTTCTATTGAATTGATTTAATTCATCATGCGTGGCATGCATCCAATGTTCATCAACGAAGGCTTGATCAATATTCTTAGGTTCAATTTGAGAAACAAAAGCCATATTACAACATAGGTTCCTTAATGAAGATCTAGTAGATACTCCCTTTGAAACTTCACCTATGATGTTGTCAAGTGAGAGATCTTTTGTTGTTCTCCAATCTTTAGGCTCTTGAATAGGTGTTGATGGTTTTATTTCAGCACTTGGTTCTTCTTTCTCTTTATTTATAGAATCATTAAGCTGAATAAATTCTTCCATAGGACCTGCATCTACAACACACTTCTTTTCCTCTTTATAGGGATTAGAGTCATCACAAATCACATGTACAGATTCTTCCATGCACATTGTTCTTTTATTGAAAACTCTATATGCTTTACTATGTAATGAATATCCAAGGAAAATAGCTTCATCAGCTTTAGCATCAAATTTTCCAAGTGATTCTTTCCCATTGTTTAATACAAAACACTTGCAGCCAAAAGCTCTCAAATGAGAAATGTTAGGCTTTCTACCTTTGCATAGCTCATAAGGAGTTTTCTTTAAAATAGGCCTTATAAGTAATCTATTCAAAGTGTAGTAAAATGTACTTACAGCATCAACCCAAAAATATTTTTGCAAATTTGCCTCATTAAGAAGAGTTATATCTCATTCTTCAAGAGATTTGTTTTTCCTCTCCACAACACCATTTTGTTGGGGTGTTCTTGGAGCTAAAAAATTGTGGTTAATTCCATTTTCTTCACAGAATTTTTCAAAATTTTCATTTTGAAATTCTCCATCATGATCACTTCTTATTGAGATAATTTTGCTACCTTTTTCATTTTGTGTAAGCTTGGCCATTTTTCTAAAAGCATGGAAAGCATCACTTTTGGATTTCAAAAACAAAGTCCAAGTAAATTCAGAGTAATCATCTATAATGACAAGCCCGTAATAATTGCCTCCTAAACTCATAGATCTAGAGGTGGAAACAATGTTTTTACTTTGAAAAGAATTTTTGGTTTGTTTCCCCTTTTGACAAGCATCACAAAGTTTGTCCTTTTCAAACTTGAGTTTGGGCAAACCAATTACTAAATCCTTTTTAATTAGCTTGTTCATATGATGCATGTTAATGTGACTTGCCCTTCTATGCCACAACCAAGATTTATCAACCTTGCTTAATAGACATGAAGTGTTGTGAAAGAATGCATGATCAATTGAAAGTAAATAAATGTTACCTTTCCTTTTACCTATGTGAATCACTTCACCACTTTGCCCATCACAAATCATGCATCAATTCTCATTGAATGAGCCTTTGAATCCTTTATCACAAAGTTGGCTTATGCTTAAGAGATTATGCTTCAACCCTTCTACATAAAGAAGATTTTTTATTTTGGTTTTGAAGCTATCTCCAATGTTGCCTTCTCCAATGATCTTTCCTTTGTTATTATCCCCATAAGTGACATATTCTCCATCTTTAAGAGTTAGATTTGTAAGCATAGACATGTCACCCGTCATATGTCTAGAGCATCCACTATCAAGGTACCATAATGAGGATCTAGCTCTTAGACATACCTGCAAAAATCAAATCAATTTATAAAGGAAGGTACCCAATTGAGATTGGTTCCATAGGGGTTAGCAGCTTTTTTTTCTTTTGAACCCAAATGCAATCTCCATTAGACACATAGAATCTCCTAGCATAGCATTTGTAAGATGTATATCCTTTTTCCATACAATAGTTGCATGTTACAGATTTTGATGATTTTCTTAAGAAAGCATTTTGATTGATTTTTGAGTTTTTGAACTTCTTTTGATTCTTCTGTTTTGGAGGCAGAAATACAATTTTTCCAAAGGATTTTGAGCCTTGTTTGTACCCTAAACCAGAAGTATCTCCAACATACTTTTGCACACTTAACATTTCAGCCAAGTTGCATTTTCCTTTGTAAAGCTTTCTCAAAAGATCAATTAAATCACTATTCTTGAATAAGAGTAACATGTATTTTTCTCCTTGACTTCTTTTGTAATCATCAAAATCTTTTTGCAGCATGTTATATTTGTCAACATTAGTAGAACAAGAAGCACATACACATCCATTCATTTTGTAACTTAAAACAAGTTTTTCATTTGAAAATGATAGGAATACTTCAATACAACCAAGAGGGGGGGTGAATTGGTTGAACCTTGGTAATTAAAAATTTTCAATCAAGAGTTTCCATAGGATCTTTAACACTTTAAAAATTGTTTTGAAACCAAGAATCTTATATTCATCAAATTCCTCTATCAAGAAAATCAATAGACAACTGAAATCTTTATGTGCAAATAATTTGATTCACAACCAAAGCAATTAAGAGATGAAGAGATTAGAATAAAGATCAGCCACAATTTTTATGCTGGTTCACTTCAAACACTATAAAGCTACATCCAGTTCTTCCACTCAACACTAGAATGAAGTTCCACTATTGCAAATTAATGTTCTTACAAGATATTACAAGCTTCTCTTTATCAACCCTAGATAAAGTTCAAAAATCTAAAACACTATTAGATTCTTAGAGACCAACCCCACTGAGAACACTACTCAGCAACCCCTAGAGAAACACTATCTCTAGTCATCATGCAAGGAACCCATTTACAATAAGCCAATCTTTACAGAAATCAAATAACAGATTTACAACCATAAAGAATAAGGAACGAATTCACCTGATAACCCAATGAACAAGATGCATATGTATGATTCACCAGGTTGAAAGAAAGAATAGCAAATTCAATGCTTCCCTTTCCTTACTCTTTGAAACTCAATAATGCTTCACTCTTCAAATCAAAAACCCATATGAATTTTGATGAAGTCAAGATGTTTTAGAACTCAGAAAACTCACTAATGAAAGCTCATGAATGTTTGTGATTACCCAGAATATGAATTTCTCAACTCTTAAAATTACAGGGCAATAGGTTCTATTTATAACAGCTTTCTAACTGAAAATAATCGATTAAACACGCTCCTGTAATTGATTATTTCGCATATGTAATCGATTAATTCAAGAATGTAATCGATTAAAGTGTTTATGATGAGTTCTAGGTTTGAACTATGAACATTGTAATCGATTACTCCGTCACGTGACCGATTAAACCAGAAACTCATGATTTTCCAAATGCACTGAGTAATCGATTACTGAATTTGGTAATCGATTAAGACAGATAGACCAATATTTTCAAATGTACTATGTAATCGATTAAAACGATATGTAATCGATTAAATCAGCAGAACATGTTAGCCATAGGCATGATATGTAATCGATTAAGAACTTTTGTAATCGATTAAGACAAACAATATGTTATTTCAATTTTAGCCTAGGTAATCGATTAATTCGATATGTAATCGATTACATTGTTCTTGGTTTGTGTTCCAGAAGGCACGAAGAACAAAATAATCAATGCCAACATATCTATAATCGATTAAAGCAGGAAAACTTCATTTTTCCAAAAAATTGATTTTAATTTGCCTTTATTTGTTAAATGCTTTTGAATTGGTCCTCATTCTAACAATCCTAAATGAATGTTATGCATGATATGCACATTGGATTATCAGATAACACATCTTCCCTTTTACATGAATCAATTGATCTTCAAGCTTCCAAGGCACTTTGCAATGAGTCATGTTGAAAGCACAAAACTCCAAAGCTTGATTCTATGTCCATCCATTCATATCTCCTCTTGAATCAACATCATTTTCTTCTTTCAAGTTACAAATTTCAGTTTGCAATTCAGTAATTTTTGCAGCATGCCATCTAAGATTTCCTTTGAGCTTGTTATTGGATTTTGCAAGCTTTTGGGCTTCTTCATCATTTCTTGGAAAGCATTAATAACTTGTTCAAGTTCAGAATTTACCTCATCTCCATCAATTGATGGATCATCATCTTCTTCATTGATTGTGGAGGTGAGACACATGTTTTCTTCTTCATTTTCAATTGAAGAATCTGATGTTGTCGACTCATTATCTTCCCAAGCTATGTAGGCTCTTTTGGATTTTCCCTCCTTCCTCACCTTGTTGTCACCTTGTTGTTTTTTCAAAAAGATTGAGCAATCTGATTTGATGTGGCCAGGTTTTCCCCATTCAAAGCAAGTAAAATTGTTGTCAATCTTCTTGTTGTTGTTGTTGTTGTTGTTGTTCTTGTTCTTGTTCTTGTTGTTCTTTGTGAACCTTTTGTTCTTGTTTTTCCTCAAGAACTTGTTGAACTTCTTTACAATCAAGTTCATGTTGCCCTCTTCGTCCTCTTCACTTGATTCTTCCTTTTTTTAAGCTTTTGATGTTGCAGCTTTTGTTGAATTCAGGGGGAGCTAATTAAAGAATGTAAAGGAATTGTGATCCAAGCATAGGTTTTGAGCTTTCAACATCCAATGGATGCCTTGAAGATTAATTAGTGTGAAATGTGTAAGAGAAAAGGAATTTTGATGATCCAAGTGCATTGCATTCATATTAATCCATAATTAAATTAATTGGGTTCATAAAAATCACTAGGCTTTAGTTAATTGATTAAGTTTTTGATTTGATTCAAAGGTTTTTGGAAAAATACCATTCCTGCTAGTTTAATCGATTACGTACTTCACTTAATCGATTATTTTGTTCTTAGTCTATTCTGGAAAGCTTCAAGAACAATGTAATCGATTACCTATCGGAATAATCGATTATGTGACCTTTGTTTTTATATAAACTGCCTTGTTGAACACTTTAATCGATTATTAATAGGTAGTAATCGATTACATAGCTATATATGATTTTAAGTAGTGCTGTAATAATCGATTACCAAGGTATTGTAATCGATTACACAGGCATAATTGGAAAATCCATCTTCTTGCTTTAATCGATTACCATATTTCATAATCGATTACACTATATGTAAATGCTTACAAGACTTTCTGGTTTAATCGATTACCACATATAGTAATCGATTACATAGTTCATTCAGTTTTTTAAAGACTCATGCTTTAATCTATTACCAAAGTTTGTAATCGATTATATAGTGTATTTTGATATTTTGGAGTTTCCTGTCTTAATCGATTATAGGACGGAATAATCGATTATTTTGCTCATTGCTCATGCTCAGAAACTATGTTGAACATTTTAATCGATTACAAGGTTTATTTAATCTATTACATAAGCGTTTTGATCGATTATTAAGCGCGTTTAATCGATTGCAGACAATTACAAAAGTTTGTTATAAATAGGACTGGTGCTCAACTGCTTTTCTAACTTTGTGAAACATTACCCATACGTACTTTCTGAGTTTAAACGGTCTTGTGAGCATTCTAAAGTGTTTTCTAAGGGTTCAATAGCTTCTTGCTCCTTTGTGCTTTGATCATGGGTGTTTAACTCATTCTTGGAGCTTGAAACTTTTTCAAGATTAAGGAAAGTTGTGCTAATTGATTTGCAATCATTCAACCTGATCTAGTAACTTCATTTTGCATTGCATCATTGGATCATCAGGTTGTTTCTCTCCTTAATCTGGTTATAATTTTTTGTTTTGTATTTTCTTTGTGATTTGTGTAACACCTCAGCTTACAATCTTGTTATTATTTATTTTTAATGAAAATTCTTTTCAACTTACTTAAGAACACCCTGTTCAATATAACAAAATTTTGCCAATAACTGATACTCCAAGAAAATTTCATCACTGAGTAATATTTATAAACCTGAAGTAACATATAATAAGAGTACAAATTGACACTAGTTCTATTACATAGTACAAATAACTAAAACACTCTGAAATAAAATAATACATCTTCAAACAAAACATCTTCAAACTAAACATCTTCAAACAAAATCTTCTTCCTGTCAGCAGCTAGGCGGTCTCTCTTTACTATTCATCTGCTCACCCGAATGGAAATCGAGGTCATAGCAGGTGTCAACCACAGACACAAACACAGAGTAAGTTTATGATAAACATAATTTAAGCAACAGATTATATCCAGTGTGCAGTTATTTATAACCACGTCCTTAAATTTTAGTTCTAATTTTATATGATGCATGATTCTCCCAAACTCTCAACACCATGAACATGTGGTACCAATTGTCAAGATAACCCCATCCGAGTGGCACAGAACTTCTCCGATCAGTTAGGGTCTCCCGGTGTTGCACAGGTTCTCACCCACACTCATGTGATTATCATGGGTGGCGTGATTCCCCACCACAAGAGTCACCCCCCAGTTCAGATCCTTTTGCCTGAACGCACGGACTCCGTTCCTGCAGCTATCTGACACACCTCCTCTCTGAGACACACCTCCTCTCTGAGGCACACCTCCTCTCTAAGGCAACTCTATGAGACACATGAAACTGATTCACTTGTGCATATCATTCATTTTATAAACTCAGATTTATTTTCAACATCAGTCTCCAATCACTGTCTCACATAATTTACTTAGAAATTCAACATAAATCATGTACAGAACTCAGCTTATTACTCATGTACGGAAACACAATATATCATTCATGTACAGAGATTCATAGAACACTCAGCAAATATAAAACTTCATTCAGGCATTCAATCATATAACTATAACATCCAACAATTACTAGGATACAAGTCATACTTCACAGAACTTCAAACACTTATTCAAACACAAGTAACACTTAAACTATCCTTATCATAAAACTTCCCTATACATACCTGATAACTCCTTACAAAGATTGACAAACTTTTCCTAAAAGTGCTAGCCTTCTACACGTGGCCTTAAGGGAAGTGGGGCCTTTTCTCACTTAACTTATTCCTTGAAAAGGAAAGGGTGAAAATGAAATGAAAGAGATGGGAGGGAGAGAGATTCATGTGGGGTTTCGTGGAAAAAGGGAGTCTTGAAAGTGACTTCCACTTAACGGACCCTCCTCTCTTTATATAGGGTTTGGAAAATGATAAAATATTTAAAGACATAATTTCCCTTTCTAATTAGTTACTCTCATTTGGTTCCATTAGAACTTAGTTTCATCTCATTCCATTACATCCTAACTAAACTCATAATTACTCTTCTAAATATCTTCCAGCTTTATAACAAAAATCTCCTAAGTCATAAGGACTCTCTTCCAAGTGTCCTCCACTTGTCCCCATGTATTTAAGTCATGAAATCTCCTCTCTTCTTACTCCCTCACTCACGTGGCCATCAAGGAGAAAGGCGAGAAGATTTTTCTTCCTTTCATGCCATTTTGTACAAATATCTTTCAAGGTTATGATGGCTTCTTATGCCTTCATTAATGGTGGCTTACAAGTGGATAGATATTTCTTAAGCTTTCATGATTGCACCTTATCACTTTAATTCATGAACCTTAAGATATTTTTCTACTCATCATGACTCATCAATTTTGAATAGGACAAAACCACCTTATCCCCCTCCTTTCCTTTCTTCACGTGGGTACCATGGCCAAGGGGGAAGATTTTTATCTTCCCTTCCTCCTTATACACCACATTTTAGTTTCCTTTAAAGAGGAGAAAATTGTGTGGTTTGTTGAGTTGAGGGGGAGCTGAATGAAGATCAAGTGAAGATTCAATCAAGGTGCAAGTCTTGGAGTTTTGGCTTTCAACATGGCTCAAGCATTGAAGACGATTGTTTGTGATTTAATGTAAAAGGATTGAAAGCATCATGATGATCCAAGCCATTACAGCATTCATGTATCATTTAAGTATTGCATCATAGAGGAGTT
>PYAF01003796.1:19573-34885 GCA_007407185.1 Glycine tomentella
CTTTTCTTGATACATTATGTATGGAATCACAAATTTAAAGTATCTCACACACAGAACATTCATCTATCACGCCCCTGCTGATCCAGTTTTTCATATCATACATCATAAAGACAGATAACTACAAGACTTAGGCAGATAGTCATATGAACAACAAATATATACTCAGGGAAAGTCTCATATCATAAACTCAGATAGTTCTGTACACATATATATCAGTTCCCACACCACTCTGTGGGAATACAAAAGAATATCAGCCCTCCTCGAGGGTATACAGAGCTATACATCAAAACAGAATCAAAATAGAGCCTTCAAGCTCTCCATGCCGCTCCTCAAACAAGCAGCCTAGTCTCTGCTGGGCCTCTTGCCCTAAGACTGATCTTCTCTTCCAGAAATATCACATGAAATCATGTAAGCCCCACACGGGGTGAGATAACATATCTCAGTAAGCTCAGGGTCCATGGGAAATCATTCCCACCCTAGCCCACAGATTCACAACACATAAACAGGCAAACATATCACACATGGCCCACTGGCCTGGCACTCTGGCCTCATCATATCAAATCAATATCATAATCTCAACACATGACAGGTGGCAGAGCTCCTCAATGCCTGGCGGAGCTCCTCAACGCCCTGATGGAGCTCCTCAACGTCAGTACCTGTCATGATGTAGCAGAGCTCCTCAATGCCACGGGCGGAGCTCCTCAACGCCCAGAATACACGGCGGAGCTCCTCAACGCCGGTATTTATCTATTGGCCAACAGATATCTCAATCACAGCATGCATATATCCAATGCAGATACATATAAATCAACACAAACACTGTCATAGCCAATGCATGCAGTATGAATCATGACCAACACTCCCCAGGAGTGTGGTGTGCAACCAAAATGGGAATTCATCCCCAGAGAACACTGAACTTACCTGGTAAGGGATTACTCTGAAGTTCCTTTCCAGGTCTGTGGCTTCCACCACCAACAGTCTCAGAATCAATGCCTAATCAAGGCATAACAATCTCATATCAAAACCAGTCCACAGACATACAATTCACAGAACATATAATAACAGAATTCCCCTATCCTAGGGTTCATTCAAGCTCAACCCACACACAAAGCTGCTCTCAGACCACACAAGGTCCATCAGGCGAAATACACGCCATCTGAGTCATCCTAGACTCACTACATATATATATATATATATATATATATCCTAAGTTTTACTCAGCCCCATAATTCAATTGTCATCAGAACAAGCTGAGTTCCACTCAAAGCCCTACTCCACTAACCTCGCAGCTCAGAACATCACAATCAAGGCTCTAGCCTATCAGAGAACCATCAACAAGTGACTCTACACAAGTCACACAGGCATATACAGAGCCAAGATTCAAAGTCATCAGAAACAAAAACTGAAAGCTATTTCTTCATCTATTCGTTGCCCTTAATAAGTTTCTCTACAGGACCCTGGGCTAATTCTAGCCTCATCTCACTGTGGGTCACATTACTCAGGAAGTCCCAAATCCATAGAGAATCAAGAGAATTCAGGTTTCTTACCTCAGGAGCGACCAAGGAAACCTTAGAACAACTTCCTCAAGCTCTAATGTCCGTCTCCCACCTTAGGTCTCGCCTATTTTTAAGTTCTCTGGGGTTTCTCACTTGAGAATTCAAACTCTCACTCAACTGGGTTTTCAAGAACACAAATGCAGGATTTCAGCTTTCTAATCAGTTCTAACAAGGTTATAGGTCTCAGAAGGTGTTTAGGACACAAAACCAGGTCCTAGAAAGCTTGGAACAAGCTCTAATGGAGGCTGGGTCATGGAGAAGAAGAGGGAATAGTGTTTCCCTTCCAAAAACGCGATTGCCCTTTAAATACTCAGCCTGCCCGAACTCTCGCGCGATCCGCGCCACCTCCCGTGCGATCCGCTCCACAAAGTCGGTGAACCGGCGCTATCAGCGCCATCCCCGCGCTAACCGCGTGAACCTTTCGAGACCTTTGGCGCTACCCGCGCCACCTCTGGCGCTGTCCGCGTGAAATTCCAGAGAAAATTGGTTTTCCAGGCCACTTCCCGCGCTAACCGCGCGGTCACTGGCGCGACCCGCGCCGGCTGGAAATCCTCTGGCGCCCCTGGCGCCACATTGAAGCTCCTAGCGTCAGCTTCCAGTGGGTATGGCGCGATCCGCGCCAGACCTGGTGCCATCCGCGCGGCACCCTTAACAAGGTTTTTTGATGTGAATCCCCACGCGACAGTGCGGGGTTAGGTGCTAAGAATGAGGGTCCTTACATGACCCTTTTCTATAGCATTCCAAGCACCTGGGTCATTTGATTGAATAAAGATTTTCATTCTATTTTTCCAAAAACTGAAGTCCTTCCCTTCAAACATTGGAGGACGATTGAGAGAAGCACATTCTTTGAAGGTAATTTGTGAGGTATTCATTTTTCTTTTTGAAGAAAAAATAGCGATCTTGAATAACTCTCAAGAACCAGCTCTTGATGCCAATTGAAAATAATAGGAATACCTACAATAACCAAGATGGGGGTGAATTGGTTAAAACCTTGGTATTTTAAAAACTAATTCAAATCAGAGTTCAGGATCTTTATCACTTTCAAAACCAAGAAATCTTTTTACTCAATCAAATAACTCAGCCTCAAGAAATCAATAGCTCAAAACCAAACTTGTTGGATAATGAATATGAATCAAAGAATCAATGACCAATGAACAAGATGAGTGATAGAGAAATAGAATCAAAGAAACAAACAATTTATACTGGTTCACTTCAAAACAGAAGCTACATCCAGTTTCTTCTAATCAACACTAGATTAGAGTTCCATTATTATAAAATTTCTGTTCTTACAAGCTTTTACAAAACCCTCTCCTTTATCAACACTAGATAAAGAATAAAAATCTAAAACCTTATTAGAAATCTAAGGAGCAAGAACCAAAGAACACTACTCTGCTCTTGAGCTAGAGAACCCTTCTTTAGAACCAAGCAAGAAGAACCCACTTTACAATAGCCAATTACAACAGAAATTGAAAAGCAAATTTACACACAAAGATTAAGGAGAGAGACAACCTGATGATTCGATGAATGTTATGCACATGAATTAGCAAATCAAGTTGAGATGCAAACTAAATCAGAACATGTTTTTCCTTAACCTTGAAAAGAATCTTGCTCAAGAATCATTCAAAGACCCATTGATGTTTTGAATGAAGCAAGAAGTAAAAACACTAAGAAAATCACTTAGAAATGCTTTAGAAGGCTTGTGTATACTCAGAAATATGAAGTGGTCAAGTTGTTAAAAAAGCCAAGCCTTCAAACCTATTTATAACAGAATTTGTAACTAAATGTAATCGATTAAACGCCTCGATTAAAATTCTTATGTAATCGATTAAATTATCACTTAATCGATTAAAATGTTAAAAAAGCTTTGTGGGTTTCAGCAACGAGTAAAATAATCGATTAATCCGAGCTGTAATTGATTAAGACAGAAAGCTATGTTTCACAAAATGAACTGTGTAATCGATTACAAATTTTGGTAATCAATTAAATCAGAAAGCAGACATTTTCCAAGTGAACTAAGTAATTGATTACTGATAATGGTAATCGATTATCACAACAAGACTTAAAATAATCTTTTAACTATGTAATCAATTACACTAAGTAAGTAATTGATTAAAACCAATAACAAAGCAGTTTATTTTCAATCAAAGGCCAAATAATCGATTAATCTGATATGTAATTGATTAATTTGTTCATAATGGTTTTTCCAGATTGAACGAAGAACAAAATAATCGATTATTTCATTAAGTAATCAATTAAAACAGTAAGAAAAACATTTTTCCGAAAACCTTTTAGTCAGATTCAAATCTTAACCAAGAAGATAAAACCTTTGATGATTTAATGAAAACCATTTAAGCTTAATGATGAATGAATGAATGCAATGCAAGGATCAATCAGATTGCCTTTCTCTTACACTTGAATCAATTACAAAACTTCAAGGCACTTCAAGCATGTTGAAAGCTCAAAACCATTTCTTCAATCAAAGTCTTCCACTCTTCATGATACTCCCCCTATATCCAACATGCTTTGTAGAAGATTCAAAGGAATTAGAAGATTCGAAAACACATACCTCATTTGACAAGAATGCTCAACCAATCAAGATAACAACTCCAAAACAATACACTCTCATTTCACAATCTCTCTTCTTCAGTTTCTTCTCCAATCACCCAAACTCAAATATATGCTATTTGTCTTAACTCTAAAAACACAGACACACACACACAACACTTGCTTATAGAGTTTTTCTTTGTGTATCTGTATCTCTGTGAGTTCCTTTGCCGAAAGGGATAGGTTGCACACTATTTAGTATATCTGTATAAAGGGATAAGTTATTTCTAGAGGTAACAATGAAGGTTGACATACTTTCATAGACTACGGTGTGTGCTCTTTTGTTTGTCTTGATTCAAACCAACTTTTGTAATCTGACACCACATGTATCATTTGTATGCAGTTGTCATTTGCCTATTTGCATCATCATCACCAGATTCATTGTTGGAGATTGTCATTGACCATCCTCTCAGGTAATTACAAAAGTGTTTCATATTTTTTTTAGCTTCTATATGTAATGCGTGCTTGTGTAACTTGTTTTGTCCACATCCCTTTTAACCCTTGTGATACAATCCTAAAACCAAGGCAAGTGAAGGAAGACTTGGAATTACACATAGAAGCACTTCCTTTAGTGATTAAAGGGCCAATGACAAGGGCTATGGCTCAAATACTCCAAGATCATATACAATCCAACCTCAATCTTTTGGAGAACCATGGAGAAGGCTATAAAATGCTGAATTTATCTGTTGTAATCGATTACAAGTAGACTGTAATCGGTTAAATACTTTGAATAAATGTTAGAATTGTCAATAGCGCTGTTGTAATCGATTATTCCATCTTGTAATCGATTACATAGAAGTGTGATTTTCTGTGAGTTCCTATGATAATCGATTATTCTAGCATGTAATCGATTACCTGGTTTTGGGAGCTCATGTGATAATCGATTATTTGGTGAGATAAACGATTATTTTGTTCATGCTTAGTTTCCAGGACAAATATGAGCAATGTAATCGATTACCAAGAGTTAGTAATCGATTATTTGATTCAAAATAATCGATTATTTGATTCAAAATAATCGATTACCATTCGAAATAATCGATTATTACCATTTTTGTTGCAGAGGCGCCATTTTCAGTTTTTAAACAGCTGTTTGGATATATTCCCTTGGAAGCTACATTTGTATTTCATTTAGGACATATTTACATTTCATTTGGCTTTAAATTCATGGTCTATATAAACCACAACACAACAGATTGTAAGGACTTTTGGTTGAATGAAATTAGAATGCACTTTGTGTGTGAGAGGTTGAGAGTTATTCTCCCTTGTTCTTAGTGAAGAACTTCTTGTTTCTTATCAATAGCTTCTGAGCTATTGTGGTAATTCTTGAAAGACTTATTGGAATTCCTATTCCATGGTGTCAATCCAACTCCACTTCTAATCTTCTTCCATTGTTACAATTCTTAAATCACAAAACCTATAAAGCTGTCCAACACAGAGCATTACATACTCTGTTTTTCTTTCCATTGAAGAATTGATTCCATTGCAAGGAAGATCAGGGCAAACAGGACTTGATTCAGTTAAGGAGTCCATCATTTGGTATCTAGAGCTTAAACCTTGTGGAATTCTTCTTCAATTTCAGTTTTGGGATTCTTCAAAGGTAAAATTCTGCATTAGAGTCAAAAACAAAAATCCTTAGTAATTCCTTGTTTCTTGACGTTTTCTTGTGATTCTTAGTGTTGTAGCTTTGTTAAGTGTTGTGTTACAAAAACCCTAGGTTTTCTTCAAGTGTCCTTGTGAATTCATGTTCTTCATGTTTCGCATGTTCTTCATGTGTTCTTCATAGTTTTTCCTAATTTCTAGCTTTGATTCTTGTCAATTTGTGTTAGTATTGTTGTTGTGCTGTGTAATACTTTGTTTTGATTTCAATTTCGTGCTTGATCTGGAGCAAGTGTTAGAAACAAAAAGAAAAACAAAAACAAAGAGAAAAATTGCATCAAGTGTTATTAGAAAGCAAAAGAAATAGTGAAAAGTAGCTGGAAAATAGAAAACTAGAAGCAAGCTGCAAAATTACAAGTTTTCAAAATTGATTAAACAACAAAAACAAGTAAAAGTGTATGACATTCATAATTGATGAAATGTTTTTCAACAATTGAATTCATTGGCATATCTTATTGTGAAGTTTGTTAAAACTGAAGTATTCCTTGAGTTGTCTCATAAATTCCATTTTGAGTAGTCCTTTCTAAATTGTGCTTTGTTGCTTGTCTCTTTAAAATTCCAAAGTTTTGTCTTAGAAGTTTTCTATTCTTTGGACTCTTAAGCCTTGTCTAGAATCATTTCATATTTCACTTTAGCAAAGAGGTTTGATTGGACTTGAAGTTTTTGCCTAAGAACTAAAGAGAGAATAAGAGTGGAAAAAGGCAAGAGAGAATATTATAGAAAAAGCCTTGAAAGTGTGCAAACACGAGAGTGAGAGTAAACACTTAGAGAGTGGTGAGGAATTTCTTATATATAATTGTGTTTTGCTAACAATTTTCTGTGAAGGATGAGTTCAAGGGGAGGAGATGTCTTATCACCTAAAACTTCTAGGTTGATGAGAGCCATGACTAAGCAAATGGGGAAATTGCAAACTAGAAAACAAGAAAGAGTAGTTCCATGGGTAGTGTGGATGGATTGGGTGATTGTAGTAGAAGGAGGAGTGATTATGCTTCTTCTTATGGAGGAAATTACTATGATGAAAGGAGGAGACAACATGATAGAAGAGAAAATCATAGGAGACATTATCCTAGAAGGATGAGGAGAGAAAATAGAGAAGATGAAGATAGGAGGATGGAGAGAGATGAGAGGAATGGAGGATTGGGTGGAATCAAAATAAAAATTCCAAAATTCCTTGGCACTAATGATCCTAATGAATACTTAGAGTGGGAAATGAAGGTTGAACAAATTTTCTCATGTCAACATTTTGAGGAAGACAAGAAAGTTACTCTTGCAACTATAGAATTTGGTGGATATGCTTTGGAGTGGTGGAGCCACATTCAAAGACATATAGTTGGGGAAGAAGGCAAAGAGTAAACTTTTGGGAAGATTTGAAAGCAAGTTTGAGGGGCAGATTTGTTCCAGCTTATTACTCTAGAGATGTTTACAATCTTCTTCAAAGACATTTCCAAAGTTCCAAGAGTGTTGATGAGTATTATAAGGAAATGGAGTTGTTAATGATAAGAGTTGGAATTGTGGAACATAAAGAAGCAACTATGGCTAGGTTTATTCATGGTTTGAATAGAGAAATTCAAGATGTGGTGGAACTATATTCTTATGACACAATTAAGGACCTAGTGCATAAAGCTTAAAGGGTGGAACAACAAATGAAAAGGAGGAAAATTCCCTATTCCAAGTCTAGTGGGGCTGCAACTTCTAGTTGGAGAGATAAGACAAGAGAGGAGAGTTCTCAAGTTAAAAGAAGAGAAGAGAAGGTAGAAAAACCAACTAAAAAGATTGAACAAGTAACTCCAACAAAAATGGGAAGCATTAAATGTTTCAAGTGTCTAGGAAGAGGACATATTGCTTCTCAATGTCCTAATAAGAGAACTTTGACATTGCTAGAGGATGGGAAGATCACAAGTGAATCCTCAAGTTATGCATCTAGTTCTTCAAGTGAGAAAGAAAAGGCACTTACACTTGTGGAGGCCGAAGAGGGAGATCTTTTAATGGTTAGAAGAATGTTGAGTAATTTGTTCCTAGATAAAGAGGAGAATCAAAGAGAAAATATTTTCCACACAAGATGCTTGGTTAGAGACAAAGTATGTTCACTCATCATTGATGGTGGGAGTTGTACTAATGTAGCTAGCACAAGAATTGTGGAGAAATTACACTTGCCAACCACAAAACATCCAAAGCCATACAAGCTACAATGGCTTAGTGAAAGTGGAGAGGTGGTGGTAAATTCTCAAGTGCTCATTCCTTTTTCTATTAATGCTTATCATGATAATGTTCTTTGTGATATTGTTCCTATGGAGGCTGGTCATATCCTTCTTGGTAGGCCATGGCAATATGATAGGAAAGTTGTACATGATGGCAAAGAAAATACTTTTGAGTTTGAGCATAAAGGCAAGAAAATTATTTTGAGACCATTGACTCCTTGACAAGTGTGTGAGGATCAAATAAAGAAGAAAGAAAAGAGAATAAAAGAGTTGAAACAAAAAGAGTGTTGTGAAAAAAGGAAAGGAAAAAGAAAATAGTAACAAAAAAATTCATGAGATAAAAGAGAGCTTCTTTTTGAGTGAAAAGCAAGTGAAGAGAGTGTTATTGGCTCAACAACCTCTTTATTATATGCTTCCTAACTCTCTTTGTTTACATGTTGAAAAATGAAAAGCAAGGTGAAAGTTTGCCCAAAGCTATGCAATCTCTTTTGGAAGAGTACCAAGATGTTTTTCTAAAGGAAATTCCAAATGGGTTACCTCCTTTAAGAGGTATAGAACATCAAATTGACTTGATTCCGGGTTGTTCACTTACTAATAGGCTAGCCTACAAGACTTCACCAATGGAAACAAAGGAGATTCAAAGCCAAGTGGAGAAGTTACTTGAAAAGGGATGGATTCGTGAGAGCATGAGCCCTTGTGCTATGCCAATCATTTTTGTGCCTAAGAAGGAGGGGACTTGGAGGATGTGCACGGATTGTAGGGAAATCAACAACATCACCATAAGGTATAGACATCCTATCCCTAGACTTAATGATCTTTTAGATGAGTTACATGGTGCTACTATTTTCTCTAAAATTGATCTTAAGAGTGGATATCATCAAATAAGGATGAGGGAAAGGGATGAATGGAAAACGACTTTCAAAACAAAATTTGAACTTTATGATTGGTTAGTTATGCCTTTTGGTTTAACTAATGCACCAAGTACTTTCATGAGACTTATGAATCATGTTCTTAGACATTTCATAGGTAAATTTGTGGTAGTATATTTTGATGACATTCTTGTTTATAGTGCCAATTTGGATGATCATCTGATGCATGTCAAGGATGTTTTAGAGGTGCTAAGAAAGGAAACATTGTATGGAGCAATTGATAAATGTTTTTTTTGCACTTCACAAGTTGTGTTTCTAGGTTTTGTAGTAGGTGCTCAAGGAGTCCAAGTGGATCAAGAGAAAGTGAAAGCTATCATGGAGTGGCCAACTCCAAAGAATGTGAAAGATGTGAGAAGTTTCCATGGTTTAGCTAGTTTCTATAGGAGATTTGTGAAAGATTTTAGTACTATTGCTTCTCCTTCGAATGATTTAATGAAAAAGACCATGAACTTTTCTTGGGAGCAAGAACATGAGATTGCTTTCCAAACATTGAAGGATAAGTTGTCTAATGCACCTATTCTTGCATTGCCTAATTTTAATGCTTCCTTTGAATTAGAATGTGATGCATCTAATGTAGGTATTGGGGGGGTGTAATTCAAGATAAACATACCATTGCTTATTTTAGTGAGAAAATAAAGGGTGCATGTTTGAACTATTCCACTTATGACAAAGAGTTGTATGCACTTGTTAGAGTTTTGCAAACTTGGCAACATTATCTTTTACCTAAGGAAATTGTGATACATAGTGATCATGAATCTCTTAAATATTTGAAAAGCCAAGGTAAACTTAACAAGAGACATGCTAAGTGGGTAGAGTTCATTGAACAATTTTCTTATGTCATTAAACACAAGCAAGGAAAGTTGAATGTAGTGGTGGATGCCCTTTCAAGAAGGCATTGCTTGATTTCTATGCTTGAGACTAAATTGCTTGGTTTTAATCACATAAAAGAGTTGTATGTAAGTGATAATGACTTCTCTAGTATCTTTGCTTTGTGTGAGAAAGGGGCTCATCAAGGATATTTTAGACATGATGGTTTCTTGTTCAAAGAAAAGAAACTATGTGTTCCTAAAAGTTCTTTGAGAGAACTTTTCATAAGAGAAGCTCATGAAAATAATTTAATGGGTCATTTTGGGGTGGATAAGACTTTGGCCATGTTACATGAACATTTCTTTTGGCCAAAAATTAAGCATGATGTGCCTAGATTTATTTCTCAATGCATTGTTTGTCATAAAGCTAAATCTAAATTCATGTCTCATGGTTTGTATACACCTTTACCCATTCCTAACTCTCCTTGGATTGATATCTCTATGGACTTTGTCCTTGGTCTTCGAAGAACCAAGAGAGGAAAGGATTCTATTTTTGTGGTGGTTGATAGGTTTTGAAAGATGGCACACTTCATACCTTGCCATAAAAGTGATGATGCTTGTGAAGTGGCTAATCTTTTCTTCAAAGAGGTAGTGAGACTACATGGATTACCAAGAAGTATTGTGAGTGATAGAGACACCAAGTTCCTTAGTCATTTTTGGAAAACATTGTGGGGTAAGCTTGGTACTAAACTTTTGTTTTCATCAACTTGTCACCCACAAATGGATGGTCAAACCCAAGTGGTAAATAGGACCTTGGGCCAACTTCTTATGTGCTACATCAAAAGCAATGTGAAATCTTGGGAGGAATGTTTAGCTCACATAGAGTTTGCTTATAATAGAGTAGTTAATAGTACTACTTCTATGTCTCCTTTTGAAGTTTTTTATGGCTTTAATCCTTTAACTCCTCTTGATTTGTTGCCATTACCTAACACATCTTCTATGATTAATCGTGATGCTTTGTCTAAAGCTTCTTATGTTAAGAAGATGCATGAACAAGTGAAAGCAAATGTGGAGAGGAAAATGGAAAATTATGCTAAGCAAACCAATAAGCACAAAAGGCAAATAATATTCAAGGAAGGAGATCTGGTGTGGCTTCATTTGAGAAAAGATAGATTTCCTCATGAATGGAAATTCAAGCTTCAACAAAGAGGAGATGGGCCTTTTAAGATTTTGGAAAAGATTAACAACAATGCTTATAAACTTGAATTGCCTAATGAATATGGTGTTAGTAATACTTTTAATGTTGGTGATCTTTCATCGTATGATGCAGGTTCAAATGGAGAAATAAACTTGGGGACAAGTTCTTTTCAAGAAGGAAGGGATGATACAATCCTAAAACCAAGGCAAGTGAAGGAAGACTTGGAATTACACATGGAAGCACTTCCTTTGGTGATTAAAGGGCCAATGACAAGGGCTAGGGCTCAAATACTCCAAGATCATATGCAATCCAACCTCAATCTCTTGGAGAACCATGGAGAAGGCTACAAAATGCTGAATTTATCTGTTGTAATCGATTACAAGTAGCCTGTAATCGATTAAATACTTTGAATAAATGTTAGAATTGTCAATAGCTCTGTTGTAATCGATTATTCCGTCTTGTAATCGATTACATAAAAGTGTGATTTCCTGTGAGTTCCTGTGATAATCGATTATTCTAGCTTGTAATCGATTACCTGGTTTTGGGAGCTCTCGTGATAATCGATTATTTGGTGAGATAATTGATTATTTTGTTCATGCTCAGTTTCCAGGACTGATATGAGCAATGTAATCAATTACCAAGAGTTAGTAATCGATTATTTGATTCAAAATAATCGATTATTACCATTTTTGCTGTAGAGGCGCCATTTTCAGTTTTTAAACAGCTTTTTGAATAGATTCCCTTGGAAGCTACATTTGTATTTCATTTAGGACATATTTACATTTCATTTGGCTTTAAATCCGTGGTCTATATAAACCACAACACAAAAGATTGTAAGGACTTTTGGTTGAATGAAATTAGAATGCACTTTGTGTGTGAGAGGTTGAGAGTTATTCTCCCTTGTTCTTAGTGAAGAACTTCTTGTTTCTTATCAATAGCTTCTGAGCTATTGTGGTGATTCTTGCAAGACTTATTGGAATTCCTATTCCATGGTGTCAATCCAAATCCACTTTTAATCTTCTTCCATTGTTACAATTCTTAAATCACAAAACCTAAAAAGTTGTCCAACACAGAGCATTACATACTCTGTTTTTCTTTCCATTGAAGAATTGATTCCATTGCAAGGAAGATCAGGGCAAACAGGACTTGATTCAGTTAAGGAGTCCAACATTTGGTATCTAGATCTTAAACCTTGTGGAATTCTTCTTCAATTTCAGTTTTGGGATTCTTCAAAGGTAAAATTCTGAATTAGAGTAAAATACGAAAATCCTTAGTAATTCCATGTTTCTTGATGTTTTCTTGTGATTCTTAGTGCTGTAGCTTTGTTAAGTGTTGTGTTACAAAAACCCTAGGTTTTCTTCAAGTTTCCTTGTGAATTCATGTTCTTCATGTGTTCTTCATAGTTTTTCCTAATTTCTAGCTTTGAATCCCTACGGCAGTTTAAGTACTCAGCAAAGTTCGTGGCCTATTTTGCTAGTCATCTACAACTTGCCTCCTTGGTTGTGCATGAAGCGAAAATACATGATGTTGTCTATGATGATATCGGGCCCAAGACAGCCAAGAAATGACATTGATGTTTATCCTAGTCCCTTGATTGAGGACTTGACAAACTTGTGGGACGAGGGGGTTGGCGTGTTTGATGAGTATCGAAAGGAGACATTCAAGTTGCGTGCAATGCTATTTTGTACCATTAATGATTTTCCAGCGTATGGGAATTTCAATGGATACAGTGTAAAGGGCCATCATGCATTCCCTATTTGTAAGCAAGAGACGAGTTACGTGCAACTTAAACATGGAAGAAAAATAGTTTACACTTGCCATCAACGTTTTCTTGAACCTTATCACCCTTATCACTGATTGAAAGAAGCGTTCAATGGAAGTCAAGAGCATGAATTTGCACCGATTCCGTTAATCGGTGACGAAGTTGTTGAGCGGGTTCAGGACATCCATACTGTATTTGGAAAGACCCAAAAGAAGATCAAAGGTGTGGGTTGCATATGGAAGAAGAGGTCGATATTGTTTGATCTGCCATACTGGTCTGATCTAGATGTTAGACATTGCACGATGTTATGCATGTGGAGAAAAATGTGTGTGACAGTGTCATTGGCACATTGCTTAACATTCAAGGCAAGACAAAGGATGGTTTGAACACTCGTCAAGATCTTGCTGAGATGGGTATACATGAATAGTTACATCCTAGGTCCGATGGTAAGAAAATTTACTTACCTCCAGCATGTCACACATTGTCAAGAAAGGAGGAGATAAGTTTCTGTCAGTGTTTGCGTCGAGTCAAAGTGCCACAGGGACACTCTTTAAATATTAAGAGCCTTGTACAAATGAAAGATCTGAAACTAGTTGGCTTAAAGTCTCATGATTGCCACATGTTGATGCAACAATTATTAGCCGTGGCGATTCGAGACATTTTGCCTAAGAAAGTGAGGCATGCTATAACTCGCCTGTATTTTTTCTTCAATGCCATTTGTACGAAAGTCGTGGACCTTGTAAAGTTAGATGACTTAGAAGAAGAGGCGGCAATTATCTTGTGTCAGTTGGAGATGTATTTTCCTCTTTCATTTTTTGACATAATGGTTTACTTACTTGTTCATTTGGTGAGGGAAATTAAATTGTGTGGTCCCGTTTATTTACGGTGGATGTACCCGGTCGAGCGATACATGAAGATCTTGAAAGGGTATAAAAAAAATCTACACCGTCCTGAAGCCTCGATAGTTGAAAGGTACATTGCAGAAGAAGCTGTAGAATTTTGTTCAGAGTACCTTGTAAAAGCAAAACCTATTGGTCTTCCAGATTCGCGACATGACGACAGAGTGAGAGGAAAGGGTACACCAGGGTTGCATGTTATAATGCCTACTTTGCAGGAATTCCAACAAGCTCATTTGTATGTGTTGAATAACAGTAATGAAGTCCTACCATACATCGATCGTCATGAAGCATTACTCAAGGAAAGTAATCCAAGAATGATGAGGAATAGGCTGTTGAAAGAGCATAACAACACTTTCTTGAATTGGTTTAAAGATACAATATTTAGTGATGAATCTGCATCCAAAACAATCAGAAAGTTAGCAGATGGGCCAAAAAGAAATGTTAGAAGTTGACAAGGGTACGATATCAACACGTATTCCTTTTACACCAAACAACAAGATGAGAAGAGCACAATGCAAAACAATGGGGTCAGCCTATGGGTTGAGTCGCAGCACTTCGCTATTGTGCATGACCACAATCCACGTTTGGCGAGCTTACCTTACTTTAGAGTCATTAATGACATTTGGGAGCTTAATTATGTTACTTTCACTGTGTGTTTTCAAATGCAAGTGGGTTGATATCAACAGTGGTGTGCGAACCGAGGACTTGGAATTTACTTTGGTAGATCTTAACAAGCTAGCTTATCAAGATGAACCTTTCATCATGGTAGAAAAAGCTAAGCAAGTGGTATTACATGGAAAACCATTGGCATTAATGTTGACGATGACGACTCAACCATTGATACAAGTGTCGCTCAATTCTCGACACAAATACCTAACGTCAACAGAGAAGACGAAGTTGACGACGTTCATGCAAATCGTAATGATCATGATGAAGGAAAATTAATTAACATCACTTAATGTAATTTTTTTTGTTAACTTTTTTCGACTTGTACAATTTCATATGTAACCTAACTTATCACTTAACTTTACTTATCTGTGTTTTTGTTTTTAACAGGATCATGACTACACCACCAAGCTCCCCTCCTCATGTTGAGTCAGTAGATCCTCCTCCTGAGTCAGCACCGGCTCATGCTAAGTCAGCACCTCCACTTCAGTCAGGACCTTCGCCATCTAAAGTGAAGAAGACTAGGAAAGCAACACGGTTGAGGTCACTAGCTACTAGAGCTCCTGGTGCTGACAAACCTGTGGTCCATGTGGATCTTGTCACTAGGAAGGCTGATGGTCCTTAGGCAAAGAAATTGAGGACATATCTAGGGATCGTGTGTAACACCCCAATATTTTTATACTTATATGGATTTGAGGCAATACTTTAGGATGATTAGAAATTATAATTCGCTATCTAGTAAGATTTTTAGAATTTTAATACATATTCTGAAATAAAGTTCAATTCAAGCTATTCTAATTATTAGAAAATTATATGAGAAAGATGAACATAATCTTAGAAGTTTTCTCTTAATTATGGGCTAAAAAGACTTATTTATTAAGATAGTTTAGTAATTTTATAAATTGAACCAACAAGAAAATAGGATTTTGCTATTTCATGAATTTAAAGGAAAATATTGTAGCTTTGGCTCTTGAAAGCAAGACTTGGCCGTGTGATTAAAGGGAGGAAGGATTGAAAATCAAGGTTGGTCAAGAAGAA
>PYAF01003796.1:34985-47323 GCA_007407185.1 Glycine tomentella
AACTCTCTATATAATGTTAATGGTTTAAACTTATATTGTTTCATGGATTATTTTGTAGATAGCATATATTTTATGTTCTTTAAGTTATGTTATTTATTTTGTCATGATTTTATCTAACTTATTTCTTATGTATTTATTTTGTTGTTAAAATTAGTATAGAATCATGAATTATATAAATTTGGTTAACTACAATAAAAGAGATATAACTTTCTAATTTTTGTCACAAGTGAAAAGTTTCAAATGAGATTTAGGGGTGATGGCCGTGTGGTATTATTTGGCCTTGAGAAGTTTTATTTGGTGATTGAAAATAATGTGTGTGTTCTAAAATAAGTGGATTCCCTGAGTCTTTTGGTGTATATGAGACACTAAATAAATAAGTGATAAATAATGAGAAAAATAAGATGAAAAGAGTATTCATACCTGAATCGTGTGCATATACCCGGTGGGGTAGAACTTGTGAAGATGAACCTCATGAGGAGGTGTGTCAGATAACTAAACTGAGTCCATACGTTCAGAGGTGCCTGAACTTGGGGGTAGTTGAGACAGTGAGGACCACACCACCATGATGATCACATGGGTGGAGGTGACATTCCTACGCGCCACTAGGCTACTCTGACTAGGTGGATAAGTTCGTTCCACTGAGAGAGGGTGGGGTTATCTGACTATGGCCACTAATAATTAGATGTTGAACCTGAGATCTCAGTCATGCATCATATAATAAGATGAGCATGCATTTCATGATGAGTATGTGTGAAAAGAAATGATTTAATACATGTGTTGAACGAATGGTGTTAATTAGAGATTAGTAAATATTCCAGTAAATTCTCTGTATAACTATTTACATATATTTATTATTTATATTTAAATTTTGTTTATCATGACTTACCCTATTTTTGTGTCTGGTGGTTGACACCTGTGATGACCCCAAATTATTTTGGGCGAGCAGAGGAACAGTGATATAGATGTTGTACAAGAAGATGTGACAAAGATTTTGTGATTCTCTACTGTTGATGATCTCTACTTTGATCTGTATCATGGACTGTTTATGCATTGGACTGTGAATTTAATGGACTGTATGGTATGTATATGTGAACGTCATGAACTATGACATTTAAATAACACGTAAACTTTCATAATTTCTAAAATCGTTTTCAAACTCAATTAAAATTAATTTGGGCCTTCATTCTTCTTTTCGGAAAAAAAAACCCCATAACGAATAAAATAAATACGAAATAAAGCGAAGTAGAAGCGGTTGTTTCATCGTGGCTAGAGACAAGGTGGATGTCACCCTTCCTAATTGGAAGGAAGTTCCTTTAGTGCATAAGGACTTAATTTGGGAAGACATTTAGGTAAAATTCATTAAAGGTGTATTGTCGTTTGTTTTAATTACACAATTTAAATGTTGTTCACGTTACTATAAAATTGACTTCATTGTAATGCAGGCCGAATTTGATATACCTGAAGCGTCCGACCATTGAACAAAGAAGAAATTTCTCCAGACCGTCGACGAGCGTTGGAGGCTATTCAAATCAGATTTGACAAGGAAATGGGTCCTGACAAGAGGCAACGACGATAATGCCGATGCTGTATGTGAAAAATATGGCATTAGTAAGGAACAATGGACCCAATTCTGTCAGAGTCGGCGAGCCGCTTCTTGGGAGGCTAGTTGTTTTACATTGTTTGACAATTTCACAATTATGTAGTCAGACAGGTTATTTATTTTTAACCCTATGTGTGTAATTCTTACAGGATGTTAGAAAGAAGGCCCAGGCTATCCAGAAGCTTAACACTGCCCTTCACGTGTTGTCTTACGGGGGTTACAAGTTGCTAAAGAAGAGATTGATGGAGGAAAAACAAAAGAAGCAATTAGAGAGAGCAACTCATGATGACAACACGGAAACCATCATTCATCCTCCGCCCCTGTGCGATGACACGTGAAGTGGAAGCTGGCTTGCACCAAAAAATTGGTCAAATGACTTTTGAGGCAGCACGTGAGATTGCTGAGAGGATTATAAGTCAAACAACAAACTAGTACACATTTAATGAATTTTTAACTCACAAATTACAAAACTAATGTTCTATTTATTTCCTTGCAGGATTCCATGGATGAGCAATCCACACAGGGTAGCTTTGTCCCAGTGGACGTTAGGATGTCCTGACTGCTGCCATTGGACAACTAGAGAACCCATGCTGTGTCGGTGCTGCTGGAGCTGGTGTGACCATCACATAGTACTTCGGACCGGCCCCATCAACCTCTTGCAAGTCCAAGTCATCAATGTCACTTGAAGATTTGTCTCGACTGAAAGAAAACATCAGGGAAGAGCTGGAGCAGTCGATTACTGATAGACTGACGCAGTCGATTATGGAGAAGGTTACCCAGCAGCTGATGATGTCCTTCAGCCAGCTGTAGTCCCAGATGCAGTCGTAGCCTACTCAGGGAGCAATGCCGCCTCCAGAAGTCTAGACATGTCCTTATGGTGCCCGTGTCAGCACCAAGGGAAGTTGTGTCGACCCCTCCGGTAACGACCCAGACACCGGTGCATCTGACAGGCGTGGGTTGTATGTCGACGACAATCATCCCCGCCTGGTTGCTATTGGAAGACTTTATGAGGGGTCAACAACCATGCACAACATCCCTTTGGGCAGTGATCAGGTCAACGTGGGTGTTGAGGAAGTTCAAGATGCTGATGCTCGCATCCCTGTACCCACTGACGAGGTTCAGTTAGTTGGGCACCCCTTAACACCTTCCTTGCTTGGCTGACACATCTTGTACAACCTATTTTTAATAAGGTATTTCATTTCGACCTTTTTGCTTGTCATTTAACATTCATATGTCTCATATAAAGTTAAGACGGTCGTTGACTTTTGTTTGTTAATTGTGTAGGATAAACAAGGACCTCATTAACTGGCGAAACCTGTAAATAAGCTAGAACATGTTGAGGATCCCTTGTACCAGATTGCACTGACCATCCCGGATCTTTTCTTCAGACCGCTGTAGGTGCCATGGGACCTGGACATGTTCGGGGTGCATAATGATAGGTTCCCATTGTACATCAAGCACGAGGATATTTTTGAGATCATTCATGGTGGTCAATGTCTGAACATCTCTGTTACACAACTGTGGATTCTGTAAGTCACTCTCAATTATCTAACGTTACATAACACATTGTTCTATGTTAAATTGACTTTATTTATAAAACAATAGGCATATGACTGAGTTATGTCTGCAATCGGATCATCTCGATGTGTATGAATTCATCGAGCCACAGTCCATACAGAGATCTGGGTAATCTCAATTTGAATCTGAGGACTATCTCAAGAAATGGATGCAGAGTTCACATAAAGATATCTATCTTGTAGCTTACTTGGGAAGAAATGGATGCAGAGTTCAAGAAAAATCGATGTTGTACAATTTCGTTAACATCAGTTTTCAAAACCGATGTTAACTTCCACACTTTCAATGTCGTCTGATTCAACATCGGTTCAAAATCGATGTCAAATGTAAAAAATAACCGATGTTGAATGCTATTTTTCTAGTAGTGTTTCTTAAACAAATTTTTAATAATGGTATCATTTTAAATTTGTATCAATATGAGTATATGACTTTAATATCCCGTGCGATGCACGTACTTCTACACTAATTACAAATAAAACATGCAATTAAGTCAAATAAAAAAATAAGGGAGAGATTTATTGCGTTCCCCACTTAACGTAATAAAGCGGTGCAAGTAACGCCAATTTTAAAGGGCTGAATCAAATCTTAATGCATTGATAATGGCACAATTGTAAGTTCTTGTCCACCATCAATAACTTTATATTGAGAATATCATAATTATATGGTGCAGTTGATTCAACTTTCTCGGGTTTCAAGCTAGCAACCAATCAAAATATATGTACAATTGTTTCAATTATGTCTCCACAACCAAATCATATTTGAATTACGCTTGCTTCCCACAAAATAGAAACAAATAAAATATTACTTGAGAATAATGCCATGATGACCTGCATGAATTTGATCATCTATGATAATTTATATGACCAAGATACTTCTCCAAAATCGAAATTCTTGATCAATGGAGGAATAATATCACTATTTTTGTTCAATAAGATATCAAAGTGGATGATTGACTCATTCCATACTAGAAAGAATCGCAGGAAAACTTTTGATAACACAGATTCCTATTTCTCAATGAAATTCCACGATCCAGACGATTGGCTGAATCATGTGAAACCATTGAAAAATAAAAGTTTGTTTTTAATTGCATTATCAACTTGTCTATGATGCACGAAAATCTTGATGTGAAAATAACAAATTGTTTCCATGCGGCTTTCCTATAAGTATTGTTAGCACGTCATTTTGTCACAAATCTTCTCATGCTTCTTTTTTTGGTGAATATCTTCTCATGCATCTATATACACACAACTTTAATTTAGGCTCACGTCTTCCAAATTATAACATCGTGGACTAGACATATGTCACATGGTTTCTAACTAAACTTTGAAATTGCATGTTTCACTCGTTTATACAATTTTGTTCTTAATTCTATTGATCATAATATATATACGTGGGTTCAAAATATACAAACGAAAGAAAAGGAAACAATTGCGTTATACACTTTTGTTTTAAGTTGGGGTCATATCCATCATCTTCCCAAATATAAAAAATCAACAATGTATACCCAACCTTTCTATAGCATCATATCTCTTGATTGCGGAGTTGCTTTGTACTTAATGAGACTACACCAGTCCAAGAATCTTTTTGACTGAAACTTAATGTTTCATTATCTCTTCATATCGATCGTCTATTAATTATTAAAATAAAAATAACTTTATGCATGAAAAGCTAAGAGGCAGCTGTAGGATAATTGATTTACAACTTTGGCATATTTAAACTTTGCCTGTACATAAAAGTCTTGACTACCTTTTAGATAGCAACAGAAACTGACTCATTAGACACTTGTCTGATGAAAGTTACGAATTGAATTGCGCCTCAAATAATGTTTTAAAATTTAATTAGTTTTAAGAAAAAATGTTATAAATATATTATTTAATACATTCTTTTGAACATAATTTCTATTATTAGTTGAATTTATCTTTTTAAAAACTATAAAATTTTATGGATCATATTTCTTATTTAATGAATCTAACTCTTTTTTTATTTTTAAATTTTAAATAAGATCCAACCAATTAGAAAAAATGTATTAGGAAGTATACTCCTAACCTTCGTCCAGTTTTAATACAATATTTATGCTATGCTGTAAGTCATAGTGTTGATTCTTCCGTTAGCTGTTATGGAGTCATGTTTAAATGTAATTAAGTTTTGAATTAATAAATCTTATAACTAATCAAAAGAATCCAAATTTGTGGAAATTATTTGGAATCTTATTGGGAGTTAAAAATCATACTTACAATCTTACAACAATTATAAAAGAAATAAAAGAGGTTAATAATAATTGTGAAAGTGGGGATCACCATTACGTTAATTATGTCATTATTATTCATCCCGATGATGAATCTTAGGGGATATTGTGGGGTGATCATATGATAATTTGATAATTTGGTAATATAAACAAATTATGTTGCTCTCTTAGCTACTTCTTTAAAGTTTTAAAAATATTTGTGGGGGCCACACTACTTACCCTAAGTTTCCTGAAAGATTTGGCTACTTTTATAATTTGAAACTTTAAGAGTAAATTCTTGAAGATGATTAATCATTATATATTTTAGATATTTGATGTAATCATTTCTAGAAATAAAGCATTTGACGATGGTTATGGATCATTATTCCACGACGGTTTATAAATCCTCGTTGAACCTATTGTCGTTGAAAGTATTCAATTTTTACGATGATTCTTCAACCGTTTTACATTTTGTGAATTTTAAGATGATTTTCAGTGAGAATTGTCTTAGAATTCATGAAATCTAAGATGATTTTCATTGAGAATCGTCTTAGAATCTTGACATTTTAAGACGGTTTTTATTGAAAATCGATGTTGTGTTTTTTAAAAAAAAATATTTATTTTGTTGTTCCTCTAACCAATCCTGCAATCTCAGTGTTTTCCGCTCCTTCGATATGAATGCTTCGATTAGTGTCTCATCCTCCTCATTAATTTCCTAGTGAATCTCAAAGAATGAACATAGAATAAAAAAGGGCACTATCACACTAATAATAATAATAATAATAATAGGTAAAAAAGGATCCAAGGAAAAAAATGTCCTGCTCTCATTGTCATCTGCCTCTGCCTTTGTGTCATCATCGGCATCCTCATCGGATCCCTCATCGTCATCACCCTCTTCCTTCTCTCCCTCTGCGTTGCGTCACCTCCTGCCGTCGCCGCTAATACCACCAATAACTAACTAGTGGATTTGAAATCAATATATAATTAACAAACTAACAAATAAATTACCTGAGTGTAGATTGCGAGAGAGGTTTGTTGGAAGCCACGCAAAACAAAGATCGAGCTGCTTTGGCTTCGGAGCCGAGACGGAACACGACACAACGAGAGGAACATGAAGGGGTGGTGTCGTTAGAGACGATGTTTTTAGCCTAGATAGAAAAAGGGTGTGGTCACGGTCAATGAAGCTTAGTGACCTTTCTTCTCTGCGTAGCCCTCGTTGGTGTTGATGACAACCTTGTAATGGCTGTGGCGAACCTCGGTTCAGGTTGCAGAAGGAATGAAGGTTTTGAATTGAGAAAACCATAGGAGGAGCGCACTCGAGTGGACGTGACAAGGGCTTTTAAAATAAATTTATATTGAATACAATGACGGTTTCAACCAAAACCGTTGTCGTTTTCAAAGTCTTTACATTGAATACAATGACGGTTATCCAAACCCATCTTTATAGGTGACCTATCTATGATGGTTTTGACCAAAATAGTCATCATTTTGAAATTGTTTACGTTGAATACAATGATGGTTATCCAAACTCGTTGTTGTTTTCAAAGTCTTTACATCAAATACAATGATGGTTATCTAAAACTGTCTGTATAGGTGACCTATCTACGACGGTTTTGACCAGTCGTTGTCAAAGTGTTTACGAAGGTTTTACTTAAAATTGTTGTTAACCTGTCCAATATTTACAAAATTGCCACAACCCACTAGAACAACAACAGTTTTGGTACAATCGTTGTTGTTCCAGCATCGTAGACTGCAGCTTTTCTTGTAGTGAATTTCTACTTAGTATTGTGTGTATTGAAATTTGTATTTGAGGATTTTAGTTTGCAAAGATTTATATTTGGTTGGTGTATTTGCATAATTGTAAGGAAATGTTAAAATGTACTTTCCTCCATTTTTAACACCTACAAAATATCAACCTCTATTCTTTCCTCAAAAACATATGGTGCATGTTGTACCTTTTGTGGATAAAGTTGTTGTAACACCCACTATTTTCTTTCCTACATAAATAAATATATGATATATTGTGAAATGTTTTTAATAATTAATTAAATAAATAAATAAATATTATTTTGAGTTACTATTGTAGGAAAATAAAGATTATGTTAATTGAGCAAAACAAAATAGTTTTCATGAGCATTTTTAGTGAGTTTGAGCTTTGTGTGTTAGTGAGTTTCCTCTTAAGACCCATTAACATAAGCTTAACACTTAAATAGAGAAAACCAATCTCATTCCTTCTCTAAGCAAACCCTATCCATTTCTCCATGAAAATCGTTGCCATTGTAGATTCTTCAAAGGGATCATTGCACGGAGCCCCATCGGAACCGTGAGTCGGAGTTGGAAGGTGTAACGATCCATCTTGTCACTACGATATCACTACTCTAAACTTGTAATTTTCAATTTTAAATGAAAACTCCATTAATTTGATTATGAAAATAAGGGTAAAATTTTACTGTAATACACTTACCAGACAACACACAAATACATAAATAAATACACACACACATATGTGTGTGTGTGTATATATATATATCATTCACATGTTAGAACATAATTCAATTTTTACATGTTTCTAAACCTGGAATTTACATGCCCAATAAAAAAAGAATCAAGGAACCAACTAATCAAGAGTTGATAACAAAACACAACTCTCTCCCAAAATGTTTTCCAACAATATCACGTCAGTTTGGCGGCTTCAACAAAACAATTCCCTCCAACGACATCTACTATTGCTCATCTGCTTCCACGAACAAAGGTTCGCGATCATCATAGGTATCAATCCACACGGTACAAAATTGAAAGGTGAGTTTATTGTAAAGATCAAAAAATATAAAATGACCACAATTAGGAAGAAAATGATAACAAACCATCACAATCATTCTCAATATATCCTTCATTTCAACATACTTTTAACAAACTAGAATGATGCATGCACTTGACTCAACTCTCAAATGCAATGTGGTACAATTCATCAGGAAATAGCCTAAGCATGTTCACATCGTACCCTCACTTAGGAAAACTAGGCGGTAACTGTCGAGGGCACCCTGTCGTGCACAGGAAACTCCCCCCATGTTGATCAACACGAGTCTCAAAGGAGTTCCAAACCAAGTGACATGCCCCAACTACCAACATTTTTCCTCATGAAAAAACCACAGGTATTTACTAACAAAGTCTATACTATTTTCATGCAATTATGAAGTATGAAAGATGGGCACCATCAATGCACTGACCGTGGATAGTTAAAAATTCTAAGTAATCCCTTTCCCTCTCCAGGGATGCTTGAAATTTTTAAAACAATTCAATTTCCTCTTCAGGGATATCCAACAGGTCACTGCACCCCCATGTACATACACAACATACATCCTTCATGATGACATCATTAACATTAAGATCAACATCATCTCATCTCAATGTCATCATCAACATCAACATCAACATCATCTCATCTCAATATCATCATCAACATCAACATCATCTCATTTTTGTTGGAGTACAAGTGTGAGGTAAAGTCCCACATCGGATAGAAATAGAAAAGTTGAGCACCATATAAGTGAGGAGAAGACCATAAACCTGAGCCTTAAGATTTTGGATTAAAGTGTGGTGTCTAGTTCACTTATATGGTTTGCTCATGGCCCATTAGCGTAAATCTCCCCGATATTTACCCCCTCAATTTCCCAACAATTTCAATATCATCAACATCAACATCATCTCATTCCAATATCATCATTAGCACAAGCAATTGCATTCTATGTATATATACATATAAATTCATGCCTAGGATTAACATTCCCCAAGTCTTCAGACAACACAAACTTATACAATCACATTCCATAATACCACGAGACTAATATTTTAGGAAAATTCTAAATTAAAGAGGGAAACTATGGTATACAAAATAAACTCTTGTGCCCAATTAAAATTCTAATAAATAAGTAAATAGAAAAAAATATAAAATTTTGGACTGAGTCTTCTCTGTAATTAAGACTTCCCAAAATTCCAGCTAGTACAATAACAACATCGTTCACAGTTTTATCCATCAATAACAAATTCATTGCATCCTATTAGTTTAAAACACAATTTTTTCTTGAAAATCAACATGCAACAGGGAGAAGAATACAACCCCATAAGTGGGTTCCCTGACCCTAACTATGGTATCAAAAGCTTTAAACAAACAATAAACTCCCCTCACTTATCTATATTCAACCGTTAGCTCATCGCGGTGTTGTTGTGAGATCTCTTAGATTCACGTCCGTTAGTCCAAATGCAGAGTCTTATATACCAAATCGAGACAATTTATGGAGGGTGAAGAAGGGGAAAGGGATGAGGAATAGGAAAAAAAGGAAGAAAATAATTTGTCAAATCACTCTTACTCATTAAGCCATGAATTGATCCTTTTAAAGATTTACAAAATCCAAATTTTGAATTCAAATAACCGAATGAAAATAACAACTGATCCTAAAATAAGGGAACTAATAAACAAACTATCTTAGAAATAAGTTTATTCAAAAATAAATTTAAATGGTATAATGTTCCACTGGTTTGAGATTACTGGATGTAGTCTATTAGATGTATTGGGCTCCTCTTGGTACGGATGGGCCTTTGGGTAGCAATCTAGGCCGCTACATTCCCTCCTCCATGCGGAATATCCATGTCCTCATGGATAGAGATTTGTTGATATTGCAAATTCATCTGCGTGTCCCTTGAGCGGTCTTCCTTATCCTCTGCCCTTTGGTTTGCACAATGGGTTGCGTGTTTAGGTAGTGCCATTATTGCCTTTGAAGCTGTAACCAAGGCGTGCTTTGAATGAGTTGGATTTGACGATGCATCGTCATTTCTATTCTCATATCCCCAAGACTGAAATATAATCTTCCCAAGTTGCATCTTCTGGCATGCTGTTGGACCATTAAACCAGTACTTCTTTCACTTTGTTTCCTTTTTTCCAAACCTCATGTTCTCCTAATATTGCCACCACCTTTCCAATTGGTTTGTTGTCTTTTGAGTGCTGAGGAAACTTGTGAATCTTGAATGTCGTAGAGAGACGAACAATTTTAGCAGCAAAATATGAAACACTAGATGTATCTTGGAAGATTCTGGTAGCTTCAGTGTGTAAGCACTGTTCCAATCCTTTGTAGAACCTCAAATGGATCATAGTAGCACAAGGCGAGTTTCTGGGAGCTTCGGCATTGAACCAATTGTTGTCGATATGGTTGCAATCGGAGCAAAACCAGGTCCCTTCTTTAAATTCCCAAGCCTTTCTTTTTATTTTATCACTGTATGCTTTCATTGTTGTCTGTGCTTTGTGCAAATTCTGTGATAAGTAATCATGATTTTGTTTCTTGTGGTGAGATCCGTGTCAATGGCTTCCAGTTTGCTTCTACCTAAGAAGTATGTTAACAAGTTCAGTGTTGTTACGCTGAACGTGACTCAAATGGTGTGAAACCCATAGATCTATTGAAAGATGTGTTGAAGTGAAACTCAACAAAATTCAGAATGTTTGACCAAGTTCTAAGGTTATCATGTATGAAAGCCCTTAGGTATTATTCCAGACATTTATTTACTCTTTCTATTTGTCCATCACTTTGTGGGTGATAAGCTGAGTTGTACCGCAGGGTCATTCCTTGGAGTTGGAATAGGGACTTCCAGAAGGTGCTTAAGAAGATTGGGTCGTGATCCAAGATGATGGTTTTTGGAAAGCCATGGATTTTCCCGATCGAATCTCAGAAGGCTCTAGCAACTTTGGCTATAGTAAAGTGTGCTGGTAAAGGTATGAAGTGGACTCATTTGGATAACCTGTCAACAACAACAAAAATAAAGGAAAAACCGTTAGGGTTAGGTAAATGGGTGATGGAATCCATGGTCAGATCTGTCCAGATAGTGTCTAGAGGGGATATGGGTTGTAATAGGGCATATGGAGAGTGATTTTCTGGTTTTATTTTTTGACACTCCTCACATTTTTGACAAAATTCTTAAAATCTCCCTTCATTCCATTCCAGGTGAATACTTTGTTGAGGCGCATCAATGTGTTTTGTACTCCTGAGTGTCCTCCCAACAAGGAACCGTGGAATTCATACAACAGTTTATTCTTCAGAGATGACTTCTCCGGAATGAAGATTTTGGAGTTGTGTAGTAATACTTTGTTATGCATTTTCTATTCTCCCCATTTGCTTGGTTCTGTAATAAGCCCTTGGATGAATGTAATAGAGTAGGGGTCATCTGTGCTTTCCTGCTGTAATAAGTAACGGCCCACCTCGTTGCTACGATATCACTAGCTCTAATCGTGCAATTTCAAATTTTAATGAAAACTCCATTAATTTGATTATGAAAAATAGTAGTAATTTTTTTTCGTGATAACACACTTATCAGACAAAGGATAAATACATAATTGAATACATATGCATGCATATTCTAAACCAGTACATATTATTCACATGTTAGAACCTAGTTTAGTTTTTACATGTATTTACACCTAGAATTTACATGTCCAACAAAAAGGAATCAAGGAATCAACTAATAAAGAGTTGGTTAACAAAACACAACTTTTTTCAAAAAGGAATTCCAACGTCATCACGTCGGCTTGGCGGCTCCAACAAAAAGAATCTCTCTGCAAGGTCACCTACTGCTGCTCATCTGCTCCCACGAACAAAGGTTCCCGATCATCACATGTACCAACCACATGTGTAACGCCCCATTCAATCATCAGGGTCATTACCAAACATTAATCAATAAACACACATATAATCATTAGAGTTTAAGCAGTTTGGAAGCATAAACTAAGAGTGACATCCTCAAAGGTCACTATCATAAGCACTGTACACTGTAATATGGTGAATATACATAACATCTCTGTTTAAGTACATAACTGTACAAATATATCCCCTCAGGGTACAACAAAACCAAACCAAAGGCAAAATACAAACATCAGAGCCACATGCTCAAGTCATC
>PYAF01003796.1:72096-87716 GCA_007407185.1 Glycine tomentella
TCTCAGTTCTTCCTTTTTAATTTCAGTCGCAGACTTTCTATTTATAACTGTCAATTAACTGAAAATAATCGATTAATTACGCTCTAGTAATCGATTATTTATCATTTGTAATCGATTAAATCAAGACAGTAATCGATTAAAAAGCTTATGAAACGTTCAGAGTTCCAAGAACGAGTTATTTAATCGATTATTCCGATACGTAATCAATTAAGCCCGAGACACATGTGTTTCCAAATTATACAATGTAATCGATTAATGACAAACTACAATCGATTAAAATGTTTATGAGCTTTTCTGGATTTAGTCAAAGAACAATATAATCGATTATTCCGTGAAGTAATCGATTAAGACAGTCAGCATACATTTTCTTGAGATGTATGTTCAAGCAAGTAATCGATTAAACTCTTATGTAATCGATTAAGACCGAAAGCACCATTTTTCATAAAAAATCCTGAGTAATCGATTAAAACGATATGTAATCGATTACAATGATCATACTTTGTTTTCTAAAGAGCACGACGAACAAAATAATCGATGTTTTACTTCTTGTAATCGATTATTTATTTGTTACTTAATTTTTCCAAAAACTTATTTTTCTAAGTGCCTCTTAAATCATTTTCTTTTACTTACTTATTTAATCTAATGATCTTAAATGAATGAATGATGCATGACTCACACACACATGGATTATCAGATCATATACTTCCTTTTACATATGATCAAATTGATTCTTTAAGCTTCCCTTTGAGCATCTCCATTTGTGCATGTTTGAATGTCCAAAACCTTTGAAGCTTGATCTTCATTCTTGATACTTGACTTCACTTGAATCAACACCTCCTTCTCCTTTACACATTAAAGCAGACTTTGCATCTTTCCAAGAATCTGCTTACACTTCAGCCTCCTATTTCGGAACACTAATTGGTTCCTACCAAACCATATTACCCAAATAGAATCATGGTTTTTAAGTCCTCCTCAATGCTTTTGATACAACTTCCCAACCACTCTTGAAAATCAGTGCATCTTTCCACATCAATACACAACCCTAAAGAAGAAGAAAACGAAAAGGTTTGCAACTCTATGTAGGACACCAGGGTGTGCATCACAAATTCCTCCTCAAGACCGCATCTCCGACACAATGGATCCACCATAATATGTTTTTTCAAATGATTCTAATGCATTGAAAAGATGTTTGAGCATGCCCTCCAAGCTAAGCATTTTCCCTTTGGTGCAACATTACCGTCCCAAATTATTTTCCATTTGTCATCTATTTCGCTTAATGTGGACTCTACAACATTATACTTCTTCCTTGTCACATGGTAGCTAAACTTTACATTGTAGATGTCATTACTCGTGTATTTCCTATAAAGCCAACATTCCTCTTGATGCATCTTTAGAGAAATTGCTTTGACAACTTCTAATGTGCCCTAAGGAAACATTGAAGATATGAAATCTAGGTTCCACGCTCCAGCTTTGTCTCCAATGAAAATAATGGGAATACTCACAATAACCAAGCGGGGGTTGAATTGGTTAAAACCTTGGTATTTTAAAATTAATTCAAATCAAAGTTCAGGATCTTTATCACTTTCAAAACCAAGAAATCTATAGCTCAAAACAGAACTTGTTGGACAATGGATATGAATCAAAGAATCAATGACCAAGATGAGTAGTAGAGAAAACGAAACAAAAACACAAGGAATTTATACTAGTTCACTTCACAACAGAAGCTACATCCAGTTTCTTCTAATTCACACTGAATTAGAGTTCCACTATTATAAATTTTGTTCTTACAAGCTTTTACAAATCCTCCCATTATCACCACTAGATAAAGAATATATATCTAAAACCCTATTAGACTTCTATAGAGCAAGAACCAGAGAACAATACTCTGTTCTTTAACTAGAGAACCCTTCTCTAGATCCAAGCAAGAAGAACCCACTTACAATAGCTAATTACAACAAAAATTCAAAAACAAAGATTAAGGAGAGAGACAATCTGATGATCCAATGAATGAAATGCACATGAGTTACCAAATCAGGTTGAATAGCAAACAAAATTAGACCATGCTTTTCCTTAACCTTGAAAAGTTTCTTGCTCAAGAATCATTCAAAGACCCATTGATGTTTTGAATGAAGCAAGAAGTAATAACACTGAGAAAATCACTTTGAAAGACTTAGAAGGCTTATGTATACTCAGATATACGAAGTGGTGAAGTTTTTTAAGAAGCCAAGCCTTCAATCTTATTTATAACAGACTTTGTAACTAACTGTAATCGATTTTAAACGCGCTAGATAATCGATTAAAAATCTTATGCAATCGATTAAATTATCACTTAATCGATTAAAATGTTAAAGAAGCTTTTTGGGTTTCAGCAATGAGCAAACTAATCGATTAAACCGAGCTGTAATCGATTAAGACAGAAAGCTCTGATTCACAAAATGAATTGTGTAATCGATTACGAGTTTTGGTAATCAATTAAATCGGAAAACAAGCTTTTACCAAATGAATGATGCAATCGATTACTGATAATGGTAATTGATTATCACATCAAGGCTTAAAATAAATTTTAAACTATGTAATCGATTACACTAAGTAAGTAATCAATCAAAACATTTAACAAAGCAGTTCAGCTTCAATCAAAGGCCAAATAATCGATTAAACCGATAGGTAATCAATTAATTTGTTCATGAAGGTTTTTCCAGATTGGACGAAGAACAAAAGAATCGATTATACCATAAGGTAATCGATTAAAACAGTAAGAAAACATTTTTTCCAAAAACCTTTTAATCAGATTCAAACCTTAACCAAAAAGATAAAAGCTTTGATGTCTTAATGAAAACCATTTAAGCTTGATAATGAATGAATGAATGCAATGCAAGGATCAATCAGATTGTCTTTCTCTTACACTTGAATCATTTACAAAACTTCAAGGCACTTCAAGCATGTTGAAAACTCAAAACCCATTTCTAAATCAAAGCCTTTCACTCTTCATGATGCTCCCCCTATATCGAACAATCTCCCCGTTTTTGGCTTTAAACATGCCAAATTCTTGATTGATCATTTGTTGGACTTGAAGTTCTTTAAGGGAATCAAATAGAAGACTTAAGCTTTTTCAAACCTGAAAATAATCACAGACTTTTTGCCAAGAACAAGTGTTAAGATATTTGCTTGCTTTATTCATCATTCACTAACTTGTATATCTGACTTAATTTGTTAATTTGATTACTTAGCTCCCCCTTAATTTAACAATCCATTCAATTTTTTATTTGTGCAAAAAATGTGCAGAAAAATAGGGTAGAACAGAGTACAATGCGAAGCACAATCAATCAACCATTTCTCCCCCTATTTGGCTTTTCAAAGACAAAAATTAAACATCACAACGGATACCAAGTAGGAGAAACAGAAACATATTCATTAATCATTAAGGGAACTAGTACATTGCTTAAAAAAACATAAAAACAGAAAATATAAAATATAAAAGAGGAAATAGAAGGCTTATAAACTAAAAAGATTCAGACTTATCAAACATCACTGTTGCTTCAATACTTTCTAGCCTAGACTTAATTTCCTCTAAGGTTGCATTGGTCTCAGCCCTATGTTCATGATGAAGAGACAACAGGCCATCCATCTTTTGAATCATTAAGGATTCAAAATGGACTATTGGCAGGTTGAGTAGGGTCTCTTTCTTCCGCATCTTCATCATCATCTTCTTCAACTCCAGCAGCAGCATCATGAACAACTTGTTGACCAGCCATTTGCCTCCTCATAGAGCTATAGAATTATAGATAAATGGTTTGCTTCTTCAGTGGTTCATTTACAGAAAATGATAATTTCATCTACAAAAAATAAATGAGTTATCATAAGGGCTGAAGGGGACACTCTGATCCAATGTAAGACTCCTTGCTCCATCGATCTAGTGACCATAGCAGACAGGGCTTCAATGTAATGATCTGCATTGTCGTTATGATATCACAACTTTAAACGTGTAATTTCAATTTTAAATAAAAACTCCATTAATTTGATTATAAAAATGTGGGTAATTTTTTTCGTGATAATACACTCACCAGACAATGCACAAATACGTAAAAAATACATACATACATACATACATTCATACATATATATATATATATAAATTGAACCATTATATATGATTCATATGTCAGAACATAGTTCAATTTTACATGTATCTAAGCCTGAGATTTACATGCCCAATCAAAAAGAATCAAGGAACCAACTAAGAAAGAGTTGATAACAAAACAAACCTCTCTCCCAAAATAAATTCCAATGTTATCACGTTGGCTTGGCAGCTCCAACAAAAAGATCTCCCTCCAACATCACCTACTACTACACATCTGCTCCCACGAACGAAGGTTCGCTATCATCACAGGTACCAACCACATGGTACAAAATTGCAAGGGTGAGTTTGTTATACAAGATCAACAAACACCAGATGACAATGATTAGCAAGAAAACAATAATAATAACCACAATCCTTCTCAATAATCCATCAGTTCAACATACACTCAGCAAACTAGTCATCAGTTTTTTTAACAATTCAAATCAATTATGCTCAGAATGATGCATGTGCTTAACTAACCTCTCAAATGCAATATGGTACCATTCATCAGGATATAACCTAAGCGTGTTCACACAACACTCTCACTTAGGAAAACTAGGAAACAACTGTTGAGGTCACCCTCTTGTGCATAAGCAACTCCCCTCATGTTGATCAGCACGAGTCTCAAGGGTGTTCCAAACTGATTGATATGCCCCCTAGTACCCGCATTTTCCCTCATGAAAAACCACAGGCACACATTGACAAAGTTTATACTATTTCCATGCAATTATGAAGTATAAATCACGGGCATCATCGATGCATTAACCGTGGATAGTTAAAAATTCTAAGAAATCATCTTCCCTCTCCAGGGATGCTTGAAATTTTTAAAACAATTCCCTTCTTCTCTTGGGATATCCAACAAGTCACTGCACCCCCCATGTACATACACAACATACATCCATCACTATGACATCATCAACATCAACATCATCTCATCTGAATGTCATCATCAACATCAACAATCATCTCATCTCAATGTTATCATCAACATCACAAGAAATCACATTCCACGTATATACGTATAAATTCATGCCTGGGATTCATATTCTCCAGGTCTTCAGCCAACACAAATTTCTTACCACAACAATCTATAATACCACAAGACTGATATTTTAGGAAAATTATAAATTAGAGAGAACTATGGTATACAAAACAAACTTTTATGCCCATTAAAATTTAATAAAGAATTAAATAGAAGAACAAATATAAAATTTTGGGCATAGTCTCCTTTGTAATTCAGACTTTTCCCAAAAATTTTAATCATTACAACAACAACATCATTTACAATTTCATTAATCAATAACAAATATATCGCAACCCATTAGTTTAAAACACAATTTTTCTTGAAAATCAGGACACAATAGGGACATGCATACATCCTCATAATTGGGTTCCCTGACCCCAACTATGGTATCAAAAGTTGTAAACAAACAATAAACTCCCTTCACACACACACACACACACACACACACATATATATATATATATATATTATATATCTTAGATCCTTGCAACGTCGTTTTGAGATCTCTCAAGTTCACATCCTTTGGTCCAAACACACAGCTCTATATACCAAATCGAAGATAATTAAGTTTAAATTTCAAAGATAAGTTTAGTATTAACATTCGGGGTCAAATACCCATTCAAATTTAAAAGGGGCTAAAATGGTGTTTTTGGAGTCTACATCAAAGAGACGTCATTTTTAAATTCCGATCACGCCAATGTGACCCGGGTTCAACGAAGGTAACGAAAATGACATCAATTTTATAAAAGGAAACTTTTTCAATGTTTCATTTTCAAAGGTTTTTAAAACAAAGTGCAAAAACATCCAATAGCAGTACGTAAATCACAAGATACTAAGAGAGGCTTAAACTAACTAGGAAAAGACAAGAAAATCATGGTTACCTCGAAGAAACCATGAAAGGAGGATTGGAGGCTCAGTTCTCTACCCAATCCTCGAGTTGAGTTTTGGAGATTCCACTCGGGTAAAGTTTTCCTCTCCGTGCGGTGGTCCGGAGGCAAGCAACGACGGCTCGTGGTGGTCACTGGTGGTCGTGGGTGGTGGAGGAGAAGGGTTAGGGCTAGGGTGAGGGTTTTGGGGAAGAAGGGTGAAAAACACATTTTTTGGCGCTGATGAACGTATTTATAGACTGCAGATCTCACTAAGCGAATTTTTCTCTCTGTTCGGAATTGTGCTTAACGCGCAGGTCGGGCTAAGCGAGATGTCCAAAGTTGTATTTTTTCATAAATTCCAACGGTCAAAACATGAAGACCTAAGTGTTGAATGTATAGTCCAAATTTCAAGGAGATCCAACGGTTAACAAGTCTGAGATCATAGTTTTGCCGAAACAAGTTTTGAGTCAAACTTGAAATCACACATTTTCAACATAAATCAAACAAACTCCACATAACCTAACATCGACACCAATCAGTTACACAAGGATAATTTACACAACACTTCAACTAATCTAAACTAATCAAATAATCAAATAACACAAGAACTACATAAAACATCTATTTTTAGTTATTGAAATTTCAAGGCGTTACAATTCTCCCATCCTTTTAGAATTTCCGTCCCTGAAATTTACCTAACTCATATAACATTGGATAGGCTTCTCACATTTGACTCTCTAGTTCCCACGTTGCATCCTCTCCTAATGTACCTCCCCATATCATCACCTTGACCAAGGGAATCTCTTTCCATCTTAAGTGCTTTGTCCGTCTATCCTCGATCCTCAAAGGCAATGTTTCATATGTCAAGTTCCCCTTCACTTGCACATCATTCAATTCGACCACATGAGAAGGATCATGGATATATTTATGAAGTTGAGACACATGAAAGACATTGTGGAGGTTATAAAGAGACAGGGATGATGCAATTTGATGTGCCACAGGGCCAAATCTTTCGAGAATTTAAACAGACCGATAAAACGAGGTGAGTTTTATGGATTTCAAGGCTCGACCAATCCCATTCCATGGAGTGACTCTCAATAATACATGATCACCAACCTCAAATTCTAGGTTTTACCTCCTCTTTTCCTGATAACTCTTCTGCCTACTCTAAGCAGTCCTTATTCTCTCTTGGATAAACTTGACCTTCTGAGTGGTTTGTTGTACCACTTCAGGTCCTAAGGTGAGGTTCTCTCTGGGCTCTAGCAAGCACAGAAGTGTCCTTCACCTTCTACCATGTAGAGCTTCATAGGGAGCCATGCCAATGGTAAAATGAAAACTATTGTTGTAGGTGAACTCTATCAACAATAGAAAACTCTCCCACATTCAAGAGTTTTCTTAAGAATGCTACATAAAGTTGACCATGACTGAAAACTGGATCAGGAAGATATACTCCAACACATTCAAGAGATTGACATTGAGATTTATTGATAGTCATAGCATATGAGACTATTATTAGTAATTGTCTTCTTACCATCTTGGAAGGCCAAGGAGATTGTGATGGTCCAATATTTTTACCAGAAACAATTCATGCTTCAATAACATGATTAGCCATTATGGTGACAATTAACCTTGTGCCATTGCAGAGCCCTTCTGCCTGGTCCAAATTATGGATCAACATAATAGGTTTCGCTATTTTCAACTTGATTTGATGATTAGGTAATCCAGATGTTTTTAAAGAATGTTGAAACTCTGGTGTAATAGATTGGTAAGCTTGGCTTTCTTCCACATCTGTCATGTGAATTGAATTAGAGCTTAAATATTCTTTTTCCTCACCTGGAATCATGTTTAATACATGGTCATTTATTTTGTCAACAACCTCAATGGTTGAAGCTAGTATAGCCTTGTACTGAGAAAGTGTTCATCATTATAATCGTGGTTCAGATCTGGATATGTAATGGTAACAATGGATTCTATAGAATTGTTGAAATTTGTAATTAGAAATTTTGATGGGATTTCTATATCAGAAAACCCATCATTACCTTGGCCTATCTTCCCATCACCAACCTGTATAAGCCATTCATAAAACTTATGAATTTTTGGTGCATTAGACATTTCTGAGTTATGTTGCAACCGCATATTCCTTGTCAATTTTAAAACACTACAATAATCCCAGATATACGAAGCATTTAAAGTAGCATTAACAATGTCTGATCTGCTGCCTTTAGGTATGACGAGTAAAATTTGGCGAAAGTCACCTACAAAAACAACAACTTTCCGCCAAAAGGCAAAACATCTTCTTGAGACATATGCATGATGTCTTTTAAAGATTTCTCTAATGCTTCAAAATAGAGCCTGTATGCCATAAGAGCCTCATCCCATATGATTGACCGTGTTTACTGTAACAGGCCAGCTAGCTCACTACCTTGGTTGATATTACAAGTTAAATTTTCTAAAGTAAGCAAAAGGATTGCAAACTTTGAATGTGTAGTTCTGCCATTAGGTAATAACAATGACGCAATACCACTTGAAGCCACTGTTAAAACAATTTCACCATTGGAACGTAATGCATAGGCCAATTTCTTCCACATAAAAGTCTTGCCAGTATCTCCACAGCCATATAAGAAGAAACCTCCACCATGCTGTTTGTTGACAACATTCATGATGGAATTAAATACAGTTGCTTGCTCATCTGGGTCTTAAATAAAATAAATAACCTGTTACATAGAGTGTACAATTTAATTGTTTGTATTGTATTTGTAATTTATTTGATTATCTAACCTGTCAAAGTGGCAAAGCATGACTCAAATTCAGATTGTAATTGAATCCTATCATAATTTTGCTCAGCATAAATATATCTATTTTCAAAGTGGGGTTGCACTGCATCAATTGGAAAAGGCATGGTTGGATAATCCTTTAAGGATTTTTTGTTAGACTGCTGAATTCCTTCAATATGTAGCAATGCTAAATTTTGTAATTCTTCAATTGGCAATTGCAATTCTGTGAATAAAAGGAATGAGATGTAATTTTGGATATGTGAACAGAGGACGTAGATTATATAAAAATATATTTATTTGTTGTACTTTACAAACTGTACATAAGTCAGATCTCTAGCTTCAACAAAAATAGTATTAGCTTGTAGCTAGGATGTAAACATGGACTCTTTAACTGTTGGTTTTAACAACAAAGCGTCAATGTCATCATCATCATCGAAGATTAAAGTACGATCGTTCAACAGCAGGTGATCTTCTGTGTATATGGAATGAAAATTTTCTCCAGCAAGCTTCACATGGAGAAATATACCTACCTTCTACATAGTGTTTAAGCTCATCAACACACTGATTTATTGTTCCAATATCGTCTTGCACAGACACAAGAGCAGCAGTTATGCGATCATATCCTTTATGAATGTACTTGAATAAATATTTGATGGATGTTGATTGGTTGCACCATTCTATATTGATATGAGCTTGATATTTCAACAACAGCTTTGCATTGTATGGGACTACATACCTATTGTCCAGCATGATTTCATTTTTTTCGATGTATCTCCCATCATCACGTCTTTTGTAAACAAGATAGCCATCTTGGTCAACAACAGCCTTAGCTTGCCATTTTTTTGGGAAGAATCTAGAACATCTTCCATCTTTCATGCATGGGGACCTTTTGTTAGCAAAGTCACACGAACCATGCATCATATGATTTTTGACACACTCATAGAGTTGTGGCTTCTGAACTGGATCTGGTATTTCAGCTGATATAATGCTATCAATATCTTTAGGAGATGCATAGTTGCTGGAAGGATGTAAAAAAAGCAAGATATGAGCATGAGGCAAGCCCCGCTTTTGAAATTCAATTGTGTATATATCTACAACAATTACATTATCAGACAAAGCACCAAGCAAAAAAATTGAAGTTGATAATAATAAGTGACTTGTAGTGCAGGTCTTACATGCAACCACATTGCCCAAAAATTGTTTATCTTTCAAGTTTGAAATAAATTGTTCTAGCTTGAGTTTAAAAATTCTTGTGACAACATTGGGCCGATCTGGTGCAGTCAATTTAAGCGCTATCACAAACCTTTGAATTTTTGGCCAATAAGAATTACAAGTGAAGGTTAAGAATAAATCTGGGAATCTAACCGTACTGCATATGGCCATTCCATCAAAGTATAATTGATCCATATACCTGCTGCTTCCAACAAACAATGAAGGAAGGACAATACGCTTTCCACTGTTACCACACTGATTATCAACTCCTTCATGTGAAGCAATCAAAGTGTTGTATTTATCACAACGTAGCTGTTTTTGATGTGTTCTTATAAACATCAATCGTTCTGATTCCATCATTGTGTAACCATCAACAATAAATTGCTGAAAAAGTCTTCTAGATCTCAATAAAGTTTGACCTTCTCCTTTCCTGAATTGTAGCCTAAAACACAAAAATTCTCTGATAGTAAGTTTGTTTCTCTTTCTTTCAGCTGAGTTTTCTATATCTCTATACTTGACATCATTGCGGTATCCATCTTCACCACAAGGAAATAGAAGAGGATATTGCAGTCCTAGATAACTTGGATGAAGCTTAATATCATCTCAATCTCAATGTCATCAACGACATCAACATCATTTCGTTTCAATATTATCAACTACATTAGCATTATCTCATTTCAATATCATCAACCACATCAACATTATCTCATTTCAACATCATCAACAACATCGCAAGCAATCGCGTACCACATCTATACATATAACATATGCTTGAGATTCACATTTCCCAGGTCTTCAGACAACACAAACCTCATTCATTCACAATCCATAATACCACGAGACTGGTATTTTAGGAAAATTCTAAATTAAAGAGGAGGACTACAATATAGAAAGCAAACTCTTATACCCATTTAAAATTTAATAAAGAATTAAATATGAAAATATATTATAAAATTTTGGGTAGAGTCTCCTCTGTAATTAAGACTTTTTCCAAAAATCCAATCATTACAACAACAACATCATTCACAATTTTATTCATCAACAACAAATTCATCGCATCCCATTAGTTAAAAACATAGTTTTTCTTGAAAACCAGCATACAATAGGGACAAACATACATCCCCATAATTGGGTTCCCTAGCCCCAACTATGGTTCAAAAGCTGTAAACAAATAATAAACTCCCCTCACCTATATATAAATTCTCCTGTTAGCTCCTCACGGCGTTGTTTTGAGATCTCTCAAGTTCACATGCTTTGGCCCAAATGCAAAGTTCTATGTACCAAATCATAGAAAATTTAGTATAGATTTCAAAGACAAGGTTAACATTAACATTCAGGGTCAAATACCCACTCAAATTTAAACGGGGCTAAAATGATGTTTTGGAAGTCCACATCAAAAGACATCATTTTGAAATTCCGATCACACCAATGTGATCAAGGCTCAACGAAGGTCACAAAAATGATATCACTTTTATAAAAAGGAAAAGATAGAAAAATCTCCTAACTACCCACTTGTTCTAATACACACGCCCTCAAAAGGTCCTCTAAGGACTAAATAGTCCGTTCAGTCTGGCCATCAATTTGAGGGTGATAGGCTGAACTTAGCCTAAGCTTGGTTCCCAATGCTTTGTTCAGACTCTCCCAAAATCTAGAGGTGAATCTAGGATCTCTATCAAATACTATGCTAGACGGCACACCATATAATTTGACAATCCCACTAATATAAAGGGAGGTCAACTTCTCTAATGAAAACTTGATATTGATGGGGATAAAGTGAGCAGATTTGGTCAATCTATGAACAATAACCCAGATAGAATCTAACCTCTCGGGTTTCTAGGTAGTTCTATAACAAAATCCATGGAGATACTGGCCCACTTTCACTGGGGTATCTCTAAGGGTTGCAACTTATCTGAGGGTCTCTAATGTTCTATCTTAGCCTTCTGACAGACTAAACATGCATACACAAACTCACTAACCTCTCTCTTCACATTTGGCCAACAAAACATTGTCTTGAGATCCTGATAAATCTTGGTAGCACCAGGGTGGATGCTCAAATTGCTCCTATGGCCTTCCTTTAAGATCATCTTCCTAAGCTCAGGTACATTGGGGACACAGATTCTATCTTGAAGTCTCAGGACTCTATCTGATCCCACATTGAAACTATTATCTCTCCCTGATGATATGGCTTCTAATTGAGTCCTCGAAAAAGGATCAGACTCCTTGCCCTCTCTGATCTCTCCTAGCAACTCATAAGTAATTCTCAAAGCTCCTAGTCTTACACTATTAGGGGTAACCTCACACGCAAGGCTAAGGTCCCTAAATTGTTCTAAGAGATCCAACTCCATAACCATCAGAGCAGATACATTTAGGGACATCCTACTCATAGCTGAAAATGAATAGAACACTTCAATACAACCAAGAGGGGGGGTGAATTGGTTGAACCTTGGTAAATTAAAATTTTCAAATAAGAGTTTTTCACAAGATCTTTATCACTTTAAAATGTTTTGAAACCAAGAATCATCTATTCAATCAAATTCCTTTGTCAAGAAATCAATGAGCAATACAAAACTTTCTGTGCAAAAAATTTGAATCACCACCAAAGTAATTGAGAGATGAAGAGATAAGAAGAAAGATTAGCCACAGATTTTTATACTGGTTCACTTCAAACACTATGAAGCTACACCCAGTTCTTCCACTCAACACTAGAGTAGAGTTCCATTATTGCAAAAAATATTCTTACAAGATATTACAAGCCTCTCTTTATCAACCCTAGATAAAGTTCAGAAGTCTAAAACACTATTAGACCCTTAGAGACCAAACCTAAACTGAGAACACTACTCAGCTTCCCTTAGAGAAACACTATCTCTAATCATGTAAGAAAACCCATTTACAATAGACTAATATTTACAGAATTCAATCAAAAGAATTACACCTTCAAAGAATAAGGAAAGATTTCACCTGATAATCCAAAGAACATATGCATGTGAAAGATTCAATCAGGTTGAAAGAAAGATTATAGACTCAATGCATTCCTTTCCTTAAGCTTTGAAAACCAATGATGCTTAACTCTTCAAAATCAATAACCCATACGAATTTGTGAAGCTTAAATATGTTTTTGAAACGTAGAAAACTCACTAAAGAAAGCTTATGATCGTTGGTGATTGCCCAGTATTCGAAATATTCAAAGTTACAAAGAACAATGCCAAGGGTTCTATTTATAATAGCTTTCTAACTGAAAATAATCGATTAAACACGCTCCTGTAATCGATTATTTCGCATATGTAATCGATTAATTTAAGAATGTAATCGATTAAAATGCTCCTGATATGTTCTGGGTTTGAGTTATGAACAATGTAATCGATTATTCCGTGGAGTAATCGATTAAGACAGATAGACATGTTTTTCTAAATACACTAGGTAATCGATTACAAAATTTGGTAATCGATTAAGCCAGTCAATCCTATATTTTTAAATGTACTATGTAATCGATTAAAACGACATGTAATCGATTAAACTAGAATAACATGTTTCTCATAGGCATAGATGTAATCGATTACGAATTTATATAATCGATTAAGGCAGTCAGCATGATTTTTCTATTTAAGCCTATGTAATCGATTAATTTGATATGTAATCGATTACATTGTTCTTGATTTGTTTTCCAGAAGGCACGAAGAACAAAATAATTGATGCTATTAATGTTGTAATCGATTAATGCAGTAAAACATCATTTTTCCAAAAACTTAGCTTTTTAAATGCCTTACTTGTTAATTGCTTTTACTTAGACCTTTAATCCAACAATCTCGATGAATGAATATGCATGATATGCTTTTGGATTATCAGATTACACAACTTCCCTTTTACATGAATCACAATGTCTCCATGGCTTTTTGATATTTTTCCAATGAGGCATGTTGAAAGCACAAAACCACCAAAGCTTGATCCTTGTTCATTCATGCATGGCTCCTCTTGAATCAACAATCTCCTCATTTTTGGCTTTAAACATGCCAGATCTTCAATTTGATTAAGCTCAGATACTTGGAGATTAATTGAGGTTTCCATTGATGAACTTCAAGCTTAAAACCTGAAAAATTTCAAATGCCTTTTGCCAAGTAACAAGTGTTAAAGCATATGTGATTCATGAGACTTCAATTAAGCTTTATACTATTCCATTAAGTTCCTTTTTACACCTTAACTCCCCCTTAATTTCAGCATACATTCACATCAAGATTTTGGGCAAAAACTGAACCAAAAACAAGGGCAAACAGAGGGTATTCTAGTTCACTCCCCCTTAATCAATTGTCCCCCTCTTTGGCTTGTTAAAAGTCAAAAACAATGTTAGCATAGCGGATATTGAACTGGAAATGCATATTTCATTAAAATGAGATCATATGGGGTAGTACATAGTAAAAGGAAATACATTTAAAAAGCACTGAAACATAGCAAACATAAAGACTAAAATAAGCAAATATAAAAGCAATCTAAGCAATCCTAGAATTCAACAGAGGCATTATCATTCATGTTGGCCTCAATTGAATCCAATCTTTCTCTAATTTCTTCTAAGGCTTCATGGGTTTCAGCCTTGAAGTCTTCTTGAAGCTTTAGCATGCTATCCATCTTTTGAATCATCAATGATTCAAAGTCAGAGAAGGCTGGCTGTGCAGGCTGTTGTTGTTCCTCATCTTCAGAATCAACAGCCATCTCTTCTCCTTGTGCAGCAGCTCCAATTTAATTGGCCATCACCCAGCCATTGGGTGTCTTCCTCATACCCATCTTGGTCAAATGTTTTTCTTTAATTTGGCTGTTCGATGAGTTTGTGTTGTCTACAACTTCATTCTCAACATCAATGTTGAAATGATCAATGAGCCTAGAGACAAATACAGGATATGGGAAAGGGTAGTTGATGTAATGTCTACAACCAATAGACATTAGGTTTCCCAAATCTTCCTTGCAATGAAACCCAATCCTCAAGCAAACTCCAAGAAATGGAGAATTCTGCACTTTCACAGAATTTGGGGATTTTTTTAAGAGATTTCTAATTTGTAGAAATGGATTGTGGAAGAAGAATAGGAATGAATTGGAATGACACCATGGAATAGGAATTCCAATAAATCTTGCAAGAATCACCACAATAGCAGAGGAGCCATTGATAAGAAACAAGAAGGTTCTTGAATAAGAACAAGAGAGAAACCCTCTCAACAATTTCAGAATTGTATTAATTGAATCCAAAGTTGTTACAAACAGTTTTGGTGTGGTTTATATAGCCCACGAAATTACAAGCTAAATGACCCTAAATGTAAGTAAAATGCAAATTGAAATGAAGCCCAAATGTAGCTTGTAGTGCAAGTTTTGTTCAAAACGACCTTTGGCTTCTCAAAATCACGTTTCTGCATAAACTTCTAGTTTAATCGATTATTTCGACCATGTAATCGATTATTTTGCTCTAATCCTTCCTGGAAACGGATTCAGGACCAAAATAATCGATTAATTCGACATGTAATCGATTAAAACAGAGATACTTTCATTTTTCAGGCTGATTTAATCGATTACAGGATGCTTGTAATCGATTACAGGTATCAGAAAAGATGCTTTTAATCTGTTACAGGATGCTTTTAATCTGTTAA
>PYAF01003797.1:0-10641 GCA_007407185.1 Glycine tomentella
TAACTCAAAACTATTGCGTTCACTCTTAACTTCATGAAATGGTCAAATCGACCCAATATACTTTTTATCATATATATATTTTATAATAAGAGTTTTACTTGACTTGCTTGGCATAATTAAACTTCTTAACATTTCCTAAATCTTTACTTCCTTCATTTACGCTTTAACTTAGTACTTTAATTGTGAGGGTCATTATACCACGCGACCAGCGCCACAAAACTCAGTATTCAAGCCTTTTCCCTCGAAGACTTCACGTGGTTAGCATGGATACCCACGCTATCAGCGTCATGCTTTCGAAGACTCCGTGCAGATCGCGTGGGAAGCCGCACGGGGCACGCCGTGAAGATTCTATTTCCTTATTTGAATTATCTGTTTCGAACTTTTGCACAAAATTAGGCTTTGTTACTGTAATTAAAGGATTCTATAAATATTAAGCCTCTGAACTGAGTCTAGGATCCATGACACATCTTATTTTATCATTCTAAACCTCTGGAATTCAAGAATCAAGGCTAGGGTTTCTGCACAACTATGAGTTATTCTACTGCTTTGTTGTTCTTGAGGCCTATGGTAGGCTAAATCTTGTATTGTGGGAAGGCCATGAACTGATGAGGACTCCTCTGTAATTTGACTGGTATTGAATAATATGTTTTGATTGTTTTATTCTTTTCTGTTTTCAATTTCTATTCTTATTTGAATTTGATCACTTTAATTAAGTACTTAGGGTTAGGATTCGCAATGGGAACGTTGGGGTTCTAATTTTTGACCTGTTAAGAATAACAGTTGTTCATTACCTAGGAATAGGGATGTGTGAATGCAGACTTATAATATGATCTTTTAAATGCTTAAACTGATAGATTTCACTAAGGAATTAGGTTTTCAATTCCGGATGAAGGGCTAATTCACTAAGGAATTAGGGATTAACTAATCTAGGAAAGGCTTATTCTCTGAACAATCATAACAGTAACCCATATGATATATTCTCTAAATGCTTAGTTTGACAGAATCGCTAAGGGCTTAGGGTTCTCGATCGAATTAAAGGGTAGAATCGCTAGTTATCTAGGGTTTACAACTTTAGGAGAGATTTATCATGTGTGCACGTTAAATTAACAAACCAGTTAAATGAAAGAGGAGGAATCAGAAGGAATTGTGCCTGACCACAATTAATCTTCCATTGGTAATCTTCTTAATCGGTTTACTGCATTTCTTTTAAGTTCTGTCTCTTTATTCAACAACCAATCAACCAACAACAACTTTCTCTTAACATTTACTGTTTTTCTTTCAATCACACTGATTTACTATTGCTGTGAAATCACCCCAATCCCTGTGGAGAACGATACTCACTTACCTACTCTTTATTACTTGGAAACGATCGGTGCACTTGCCGTAGTGTGCGGAAATTTCGCAACAGCTTTGTATTTGTCAACATTTGATGAAGAAGAAGCACATACATATCCATTCATTTTGTAGCTTGAAACAAGTTTTTCAATTTCTTCTTTCAAGTTACAAATTTCAGTTTGCATTTCTGCAATTTTTGTGAGATGCCCATCTAAGATTTTCTTTTAGCCTATTATTGGATTTTGCAATCTTTTGAGCTTCTTTATGCATTTCATGGAAAGCATCAACAATGATCAAATTCAGAATTTACCTCTGTTTCAGCACTTGATAATTCATCATCTTCACTTATTGTAAAGGTGAAACATACATTTGTTTCTTCATTCTCACTTAATAATTCAGAAGTTGTTGACTCATTGTCTTTCCATGTTATATTGGCTCTCTTAGGCTTTCCTTCTTTCTTTGTCTTCTTTTCACTTAATTGCTTTTTCAAAAAGATAGAACATTCAGATTTAATATGGTCAGGCTTACCACATTCAAAGCAAGTGAAATTTGTGTTGTTGTTGTTGTCACTCTTTTTATTGTTGTTGTTGTTGAACTTTGTGAACTTTCTGTTCTTGTTTCTTCTCATGAACTTGCTGAACTTTTTGACAACTAGATTCATGTTGTCATCATCATCTTCTTCACTGGAGTCTTCTTCATTGTCCACCTTAGAGGATGCAGCTTTCAAGGCTATGTTTTTGTGTTTCTTGTCTGCATCTTCTGCATGTGTTAGTTGTGACATTTCAAGTTCATACCTAAGAAGCTTACCAAAAAGTGCAGTTATAGACATCTTGGATAGATCTTTTGATTCTTTGATTGCTGTCACCTTTGGTTGGCATGGTCTTGTGAGGCACTTCAAGATTTTGATGCTCAACTCTTCAGTATCAAAAATCTTCCCAAGACCAAGAAGATGGTTTACTATGTGAATGAATATTTTTTTGGAGCTGAGATATGTTTTCTATAGTGTTCATCTTGAACATTTTATACTCATGGATCAAGGCATGCTTCCTTGATCTTCTTACTTCATTTGTACCTTCATGAATTACTTCCAACATCTCCCACATCTCTTTTGCACTTTCGCTCTTAACAGTTCTAAAAAATTCATCAAAAGAAAGTGCAGAAGTAATCATGTTCATAGCTTTGAAATCATACTGAACAACTATCTTTTCAGCATCTGTCATTTCATCCCATTCTTTGGGAATCATATCATTACAAATAGTTTTTATAGGAATCAAAGGACCTTCTTCTATTGCATTCCAAGCACCTGGGTCATTTGATTGAATGAAGATTTTCATTCTATTTTTCCAAAAACTGAAATACTCTCCTTCAAACATCGGAGGACGATTGAGGAAGGCACCCTCCTTGAAGGTAATTTGTGTAATATTCATTTTCTTTTTAAAGAAAGATAGTCATCTTGAATAACATTCAAGAACCTGCTTTGATACCAATTGAAAACAATAGGAATACACACAATAACAAAGATGGGGGATGAATTGATTTAAACTTGGCCTTTTAAAAAACTCTAGAAAATCAGAGTTATAGGATCTTAATCACAATTGAAACAAAAAATACTTCAAATCAATCAAACCACTCAGCCCAAGAAAATAATTACTTAAAAAAGAACTAGTTGAGTAATATAGATATCACCAAGAACCACAGATCAAGATATCAAGAAGAGATTAAGGAATAGAAAACAACACAAGAATTTATACTGGTTCACTTCTCAAGAGAAGCTACATCCGGTTATTCTAATCAACACTAGATTAGAGTTCCATTATTATCAAATTTCAGTTCTTACAAGCTTTACAACAATCACTCTTTATCAAACCTTGATAAAGAACATAAATTTAAAACCTTTTTAGATTCCTAATGATCAAGACATAGAGAACCCTTCTCTACTCTTCCCTTTAGATAAACCCATTCTAGAAAAAGCTTAAAGAACCCTTTACAAAAGTTACAAACAGCCAAGAATCCAAAAACGAATTTACAACAAGAGTTAATAGAGAGACAACCTAATGATCCAATGAATATAAATGAATATGATTTACCAATCAAAGTTGAAATGTAGAAATTAATTTCAGACCTTTCTCTCCAAAAACATCTTTAAAAACTTTGTCCAAGAAATCTTTCAATACACCATGAAGATTTAAAAGGTGGACAAGAACTATCTAGCTCATAAAATCCTTTCTAACTTTAAGAAGGCTTGTGAATGCTTTGAAATTTTGAAGTCAAGAGTTGTATCTTTCAGGCAAACTCACATTCTATTTATAAGCAACTTTTGTAACAGACTATAATCGATTAAATCGCCATTATAATCGATTAAATTGTCATATGTAATCGATTAATCTACCAAATAATCAATTAAAATGTGCTTAGCTCAATCTGAAATTTATAATGAACAAAGTAATTGATTAAAATGAGTTGTAATCGATTAAACCAGACATGTTTTAGTTCTAAAATAAGCTAATGTAATCGATTACAGAATGTGGTAATTGATTAAGACAGACATGTACAATTTTAGAATAAGCCTAGGTAATTGATTACAAATTGTGATAATTGATTAAGGCAGTCATGCATATTTTAAAATGAACTTGTGTAATCGATTATACTATAATGGTAATCGATTAAGACAAATAATCATGATTTACTTCTTGTGCTATGTAATCGATAACGAGTAGCTAGTAATCGATTAAAGTGTTCTTCATGGCTTTTCCAGAATCAAACAGAAGCTGGTAATCGATTATATCATTGTGTAATCAATTAAAGCAATGATATTTTGTTTTTTCAAAAACTTAACCATGAGAAATTAACTTCTTTATAAAACATGAATAGCTTTAATGCTTTAGTAATATCATGTATGCATGTTAATGGTCATGTTCATGCAATGCAAGGATCATAAGATTAGCCTCTCATACACTTAACCAATTACAAATGCCTTGGCATGTGAAAAGCTAAAATCTTCCTTCAACAAGCTTCATCTTTGACTTGATCTTCTACCAGCTCCTCCTACACTCAACAAAAAAAACAAGAAAAACTAAAATCCTCACAGATGTTGTATGCTAAGCGAGCCATGCGCGTTAAGCCCAAAAAATCTTTGCCAAAGAATTGCGTTAAGCGCAACATGCGCACTAATCGAGCTCTCATACAATCTTCAAGGTGCTCCAATTCAACTTCTTGTGTCTTCTTCCATCCTTGCCCTTGTTAAATAGTCCAGTCATCATTCTCTTGGTCATCTCTTCTTATGGAAGCTTGGTTTTGGACCTTGTTATTGGACCCTTCAACTCATGAAGTGCTTCTAGAACTTCATGCTCTTTGGATAGTCCTCAATCACTTGGACCAGGGAACTACTCATCCTGGGTTCTGGCGAGGCTCACCAAGGGCGGACCTTGGGTTTGACAATCCTTTGGAGATAAAACCAAGAATGCATCCGTCCTAGGTTTTGTCGAGGCTCACCATGGACGGACCTTGGGTTTGACGAGCCTTGGACCAGGGAACTGCTCATTGAAAACAATAGGAATACCCACAATAACCAAGAGGGGGGTGAATTGGTTAAAACTTGGTCTTTTAAAAATATATTTATCAAATCAGAGTTAAGGGATCTTTATCACTTTTAAAAACAAGAATGCTTTTATTTAATCAACTTACTCAGCTCAAGAAACCTATAGCTCAAAACAGAACTTGTTGGGTAATGATAATGAAACCAAGAACAAATGAACAAGATGACTTGTAGAAATAGAGATAAAGAAAATCAGCACAAGCAACTTATACTGGTTCGCTTCACAACAGAAGCTACATCTAGTTTCTTCTAATCAACACTAGATTAGAGTTCCACTATTATAAATTTTTGTTCTTACAAGCTTTACAACAACATCTCTTTATCAACACTAGATAAAGAATGGAAATCTAAAACCCTATTAGACTTCTAAAGAACAAGAATCAGAGAACACTACTCTATTCTTTCCTAGAGAACACTACTCTAACCAAAGCTTCAACAACCCACATACAATAGCATCAAATATCAAATAACAGAAATTACAAAAATGAAATTACAAACACAGATAATGGAGAGAGGCAACCTGATGATCCAATGGATATGAATGCATATGAATTACCAATTAAGGTTGAATAGTAGAAAACAGAATTTCAGAACATGCTCTCCATTAAACTCTTGAAGTTTCTTGCCCAATAATCATTCAATAGCTCATGATGATTAAAGAGTGAGACAAGAAGTTAGTAAACCCAAAAAATCACTTTCAAACTCCTAGAAGGCTTGTGTATATTCAGAAAATACGTAGTGTTTAAGTTAGAAATCAAGCCAAGTCTTCCTTCTATTTATAACAGAATTTTGTAACAACCTGTAATCGATGACACACGCCCAATAATCTATTAAAACACATATGTAATCGATTAAAGTGCTCAAGGCACATTCTGAGTTTCAATAACGAACAAAATAATCAATTAAACCAAGCTGTAATCGATTAAATCAGAAAAGTCTTATTTCGGAAAATAGCATGTGTAATCGATTACGAATAATGGTAATCGATTAAGGCAGCAAAGCAGGCTTTTTCAAATCGCCTATGTAATCGATTACGAATAATGGTAATCGATTATCATAGCAAGACACAAAATACATTTTACACTATGTAATCGATTACAAGGAATGTGTAATCGATTAAAACATTTACCAAAGCTTTCCAGTTTCAAATACGAGCCAAATAATCGATTAATTCGATGTGTAATCGATTAAAATGTTTATGAAAGATTTTCCAGTTTTAAACATGAACTGAATAATCGATTAAAATGCTATGTAATCGATTAAAACAGTAAAAATTATATTTTTCCAAAAACATTACTCAATTAAATATTTTTTCAAATAGTAAGTAACTTTGATATTTTTATGAAAATAATTTAAGCATGTTAATGAATATGTGAATGCAATGCAAGGATCAAAAGATTGTCTTCTCTTACACTTCATTTGAATTACAATCTTCAAGGTATGTGAAAAGCTTAAAACAATCTTCTAAGTCATAGGCTTCATTCTTCAAGTTGCTCCCCCTATATCCAACACTCATCCTAGGTGTGGGCGAGACTCACCAAGGACAGACCTTGGGTTTGACAATCCTTTGGAGATATGATTAGGAACGTGTCCGTCCTGGGTTTTGTCGAGGGTCACCATGGGAGGACCTTGGGTTTGACGAACCTTGGACTAGGGAACTACTTATCCTAGGTTTTGGTGAGGCTCATCTAAGGCAAACCTTGGGTTTGACAAGCCTTTGTAGATCGAGACTCACCAAGGGCGGACCTTGGGTTTCACGAGCTTTAGAGATCGACCAAGAACTCGTCCGTCTTGGGTTTTGGTGAGGCTCACCAAGGGCGAACCTTGGGTTTTTGATAACGAATGTCGAATTGGTATAAAACAAATGAAACTAAGATAATTCTATAGCACAGTATTAACCTATGTCAAATCAGAGAAGAGTCTAATTTGTTTCCTGACTTAATCCACTTATAAATAGTAGGGGGGTTTATCAAACAGTTTGTAGACAGTGAACAAAAATTGCATAAATACAAACAAGAATTGAAGAAAAATGCAGAGACTAACATAATTCATAAAAGATGTAAAACAGATTCAAGAATATTAATCCAATTCACCAAACCAATCAATACAAATTATCATAGTTATAAGATAATGATGGTTAAAGTGAGATGATCAATGTATTATGTGTGAGTTAAGAGTTATGGTTGGTGACTTCCGACTCATAGAATGAGATGAAGAAATTCTCAACGGTTAGCAATCGAATCAACTCATGAATCAATTGAAATCACAAACCAGATTGAAATATCATTCAAACAATCTATGATTAAAATTCAAAATTAGGAAATAAATCTATAAACTAATTCGTTTTCAATCCTAAACATATTCATAACCATGAAAATTGAAAAGACGATTGAAGAAGAAGATGAACATTCACTCAGAAATTAGAATACCAAAATTAGAACTCAAATTCTCCTTGCTTGGACTGGATCCTTGGATTATTTGATTGTTTAGCCTTCCATGATCATCATCAGTGGAAGAGCCATGAAATTTGTGTGAGAAGAATAGAAGAACAGAGATGAAAGGAAGAAGAAAAATAAAGAACAATTGAGAGAAAAATAGAGAAAACAGTTTAATTCTGAAACCTTGCACAAGAAGCTAGAAATTGTATTTTTGTATTTGTGTCTTCAAATAACTCCTAGCTAAACTAATATATAGTTATTTAATAGAATTAACGGATGGGCTCTGATTAGGTCCATCTAAACTAACTAATTATGCTAATTACATTAATCAAAAACCAAACTCGTAGCAAAAAATTCAAAAGCCTAATTTGACCCTCAAAATGACAAAATTGGTCCACGCTTATCTCTAACAAAATTGTAGCTATTTTCCTTAGCTTTCAAGGGAATACTCATATGATCCATTTGGAATATTTTAGAATCCTATAGGTCCTACACAAGGAAGATAGGTCAAGTAAGCACAAAATCTGAAAATAAGCAACAATTATCAATTAAGCTCAATTATTTGCCTAAGAGCAAAACTGAGTTAAAATGAGAAAATAAGAATCCAAGAGAATTCAAATAAGATAATAAGAATAGAAAAATACTATACTAAAAATGCTCAATCAAATTCCCTCACACTTTATCTTTTGCACTCCTAGGCAAAACTAAAAGAAAGACTAAGAGAAAAACAATTAAACTAGAATAAACCACAAACTAAAAATAAAAAGGTATGAACAAGGAACACACATTTTTCAATGGATCCTAATAATGCACAAAAGTGAGAAAGATGGACAATGGAAGAATGATATCAAGGTAACAAGCACTACATGAACACATGATCACAAAGTGAAAAGTTAAAAAGTAGTCAAGTTAAATTAAGAATGTACCAAGGTGATAGAAATTTCTCAAAGAACAACACTCAACCTCATCAAATGTGTATGGGTTTGTGTTTACACTCAAACACCACATGTAACTAGCACATCCAAATATTGACAAGACTCTAATTCACTCAACTTGAAATACACATGCATCAAAAGATCAAAAGGGCTTTTATTGGTTTGTAATGTATGGTTTAGGTAAGGGTGGATAAGAGAAAGATATTTAGGATAAAACTAAGAGAAAAGAGGGACAATGGAGAGTAAGCCAACAAGTAAAAAGAGGGGTAGAAACAAAGAAATAAGGTGGAGAACAACAAAATAAAAATAAAAAGAACTTTGGGCCTTTGTGGAGCATGTCAGCTATGCGTCTATTCTCGTGGCCGGTGAGGTCCTTGCTGAGCTGCGTGCATTGTCGAGGTTTGGGCTCAAGTTGCAGCATGACAAGTTCTTCAATAGGCTTTGGGCCTTTGTCGATGGTGTCATCGCATCGATCCATGTCAAATACTCTATCTTGACTTGATTCGTAGATGGTTAGGGTTTGGATTTGATACCCTTCGTCCACATTCATGACTTGACTAGTACCACCCGCTGTGGGATGATGTCTGTGTGGCTCCCTAGTAGGAGGATACAGTTCCACTTTCAAGCTCTCGGCATAGCATTGTCAGACCTATTTTTGGTCTGTCTTGACAGTCACTATCTCTCTCGTCAAGGTAGGAAACTTCATCAGACGATGGCTTCGAGCGCGTTCAGTGTTTTCCTGTCAATCAAAGCAAAGTAAGAGGTATCTGCATCGATAATTAAACACCTGACTGTGAAGCTCCTTAGAGCTGGCCTTTACCAAAGGTGGTCATAAGGTCTACATAGCTTCTAGTTTCTACTCTCTCCCCTACAAAGCCGAGGAGAGGTCCAAAATGAGGATGGACTGTGTTGGATTAGACTTTAAGCCTCTGGAATGTTCTCTAGTACAGGATGTCCGTGAAGCTGCCTTGGTCAATGAGGACCTTGGACACCATAAAATTGACGATCACGATGGAGACCACCATGGGATCGTCCTGGTTGACAGGGTTGATGCCCTTGAAGTCTTTGCCAGTAAAAGTGATGGGAGGGAGACTTCGCGGTGATGGTACATCGACTTAGTTGATGTCAATGTCCCAAATTGCGTGGAGATGCCACTTTCGGGACTAATTGGACAATCCTCCATAGGAGAATCTGTTTGCGATGGTGTTGAGTACACCTTGAATTTTTTGGGCGGACTCGTTTTCCTATTCTCGCAGAGGTTGACGTACGCATCTTTGCTGATGGTACCTATGTCTGCCTTTGTCTTCTGTTCTTTCCCTTTGTTTGTCGCAATCGTGATTTTTGTGTCATCGTTGGTGTAGAGGTTCGCCTAGGTGAGGAATGTGTCCAGATGTTCATCTGGATCGGGGGTTCCGCCGTATCGCTCTAGGTTGAGTGATTTCCAACCTAGGGGTAGGTCAATCTCTATGATGCGGTCTACAAAAGGGTGTCGACAAGTCGTCTACTCTTTTGGATGGTATATGTGTGATAAGCTAGGGCTGTCTTGAGTATTGACAATGTGTCGGGGGTGTGATTCCCCTTAAGTACGCTCGTTCCTCGTGCGAGCCGAGTGTTTGTAGCCTCAAGGGCGTCTTAGTCTAGCCTCTAGCTAATCGTGGTAAGCTTTCAGCTTCCAAAGTTTCTCCTTGTGACATCGCTCCATCTCTATTATGTGGGTATCGATTTCTAGCAGGTTTGTCAAGGGAGGGATGAAACCTTCAAGAGAAGTACCACGTTTGAGGCTAAACCGTGTACTAACCATTGGTGAAAAAGCGAGGCCGCAAGGTAAGTTTTACCGTGACCCCATAATGGTCGTCAAATGTACTTACCAAAATCTGGAAGTAGCTCACGTCAAGGTGGACGTGACCTAGTATAATAACCTAGGCTTTTATAAAAGAAAATAAAAGAAATAAAAATTTCAAATTGATAAAATTCCGTCGCAAAAGCCTTAGTAACGGATTTAGCGACAGAATTAGCGACGGAATTAGCGACGGATTTTTAGCGACGGAGTCTGGCGCAGGAGCGCCAGAGTGGCGCCAGGAGCGCCAGAGTGGCGCCAAGAGCGCCACAGGTGCTGGAAGTTGGCGCCAGGAGCGCCATAGATGCTGGATTTTGGCGCCAGGAGCGCCAGGATGGCGCCAAGGGCGCCAGATACATCGTATGTTGGCACCAGGAGCGCCAGGATGGCGCCAAAGGCGCCAAATGCACTGGAAACTGGCGCCAAGAGCGCCAAAGTGGCGCCAAGGGCGCGGCATGTCGGTTAGGCCACCTATAAGAGGCCAAATCGCGAATTTGCAGA
>PYAF01003799.1:17326-33045 GCA_007407185.1 Glycine tomentella
ATGATGTAATTCTAAAATTTTCACAATTGTGGCTTTTAAAATAAATATCTTAAAATAATTTAAAAGTAATTTGTAATTGAATGATAAATATAAAATTATTTTTATTATAAGTACATAGGTCTTAAACACATAACTTACAATAATCAAGAACTACACACAAATAAATTCAACCCAAGTACCCAACAAAGTAAAATAAACCCTACACACAAATATTTCACGTTCACTATGCTCAAATTGTTTTGACATGATTACTAGGATGAGTATTATGTCCTTAAAATTGGCAATACTAATGTTATTGAGTCAGTACCAAAGGCCAACATGAGTATTATGTCCTTAAAATTCACATGATATTAAATTGTTGATGAAAAAGTACAAATTAAAAAAAAATCCTCAACTAAAATCCAATCCATCTTAGCAAACTGCAGGAACATACATGTTGTAATGAGTGTAATCATTATTATATGTAATGAGTGTAAATTCAAGTTCTTTAGTATGAGAGAGAAAGGTAGAGAGAGAGAGTCTGAACGTGAGAGTGAGAATGAGCGTGGGTGGGTGAGAGTGGATCATACAGATAGCAGATACAGACGTCGGTACCATGAGAATCGACCTCTGCTCGGTTCGAAGGGGAAACCACAACGAATTGTCAATGGGAATAGGTACAGTCACAATTTTTCCGAGGCCGTTAGGGGTGGTCGAAAGGAATCTCATTGGAAAAACTGGAGGGAGGCTAACGATGTCTCGACATTCTACTTCACTCGCCTTCCTGATGATATGAATGAGAAAGATTTATGGTATGTGTTCAAAAGATGGGGAGATGTACGAGAGGTTTTCATCCCAAAGAACAGGAACAGATTCGGTCGAAGATATGGTTTTGTGCGATTCAAAGGTGTAGCTGACGTCGGATGGCTAGAAAGGCAGATGGACAATCAAATTGTCGGAGGGATCAAGACGTATGTAAACCTTCCCAAACACGACAGAGAGCGGAATCCAAATCTGAACAGGCATGCACAAAATGGACGGATGTTAACGGAAGACATTAGAATTGCAGAGGAAAAAGGGAAAGGTAAGGTTAATGATGGTCCTGAGGTTGCGGCGGATACAAATCCGCAATTACCAACTTACCATCAAAACCGTAATATCTCTTATGTACAAGCTGTTAAGTCAGGATATAAGCCATGGAGAAGAAGCCGACCAAGGTATAATGCTCAGGTGTCTGGTAAACCTTCTCAATCGTCTGTCACGTTATCCTTCCCAATGGGAACCAACAAATGGTATAATGATGCATGGGTGGGTCGGCTCACGAACCTAAAGGCGTTTGATAGATTAGAAGAGGAGCTTTTATGGAACGGTGAAGGAGAAGTTAGGCCAAAATATCTGGGTGATGATATGGTACTTCTTTCTGGACTCAATGACAGCAAGGTGGATGACATGCGTAAGGAGGCAGAGGCGACTGGAATGTCTCTTTTTAACTCCTTCGAAAGATGGAATCCAGGTATGAAGTTTGGCTGTAGGTTGGTATGGGTTCTTTGCTGGGGAATCCCTTTACATGCATTGGAAGAAGACCATATCAGATATATCGTAGCGGGAATAGGTGACCTGATCGAGCTGGATGATGATACTGTTGATTTAAACCGCCTTGACAGAGCAAGGGTCCTTATTAAAACGCCATGGCAGCCCTCCATCAACCACACGATCATGGCAACAATCAATAACGAGGAATACCAGATTACCATTGTAGAAGAAACATGCTTTCAATTATGCAAATGCCCTCGAACGTTTTATGCCTCATCATCGGAGATCCTCTCGTCCGACGAAAGCATTGTGGCTGTGGACGACAGCTTGAAGGACATTGTCGAGGAAACAATGGAGATGATGTCGGAAACCCATGACCAGGGTGGGGCCAGGCTTGCAGACAGGGATGATCGAGTAATTAATGGTTCTGGACAGATGTCTATACCTGAGGGTCAAAATTGCGTCATCAAACAAAAGCTCCATATTTTGAATTCTGAAAATTCATGCAGCAAAAGGGGAGACGAAGATCCCGCATATCGTGCAAATCAGGTTGACAACGAAACCATGTTACTATTTGAAGCAGTAAACAGCGTGGGTCAGACTGGGTCTACGGAGGATAAAGATGAATTATCGGTGCCTAGGAGTCCACTTGGTGGGGTCAACAGTGATGGTTGTCTAGGGATCAGGGTAGCATCTTCTGAAACACTACAGGACAAAACACAACAAACAAACACTTTGGATGACCAGGAAGCAGCATCACATGGAACAGCAGAAGATGGTGGGGCTGGAAAAGATAAGGATCCTTTTTTCAAAAAGAGGCTACTAGTGGAGGAAGATGAAGACAAAATTGACAAATTAAAGAGGGACCTGCTACAGCATAATTCGGTGACTGAATTAGTAGGGGAGGAAGATGAAGACAAATTGGAAAAATTTAAGAGGGACCCACTAAATCAAAAATCTGTGAATGAGCAGCAGGAAGATAATGAAAATTTATTACAGCTTTGTGCAACACCTCAAGTGGGCCTTCATAACAGCATAACAAAAATGGGATACCAGATTTATGAGGGACCCACATAGAATGGGGATATTCCATCTGCTGAAGTCAACAATTGTAGGCTGGGCAAAACTGGCGATGGGCACCAATGGAAAGTTTACTCAAGACATAAGGGAGGGAAGCAAGTGGAGCAGGCCTGGTCTGAAAACAAATCTGTACCAGCTGTAAATAATCATCATATGGGCCCCAACGGGAATAATGAGATATCACATACAGTCAATACCACGAAGGGAGATGAGAGTTTCAAAATTAAAGGGCCTGACCCAAACCTGAAAGTTTACTCAAGAAGCAAGGGGTGCAAAAAGAAGGATGAAAATAAAAATGGCCCTCAATCTAACATTGGGCCTGGTCCACTACAATTTTTGGACAAAAGAACTCAGATGTTTACCTCTGATTTTGACAAATCCCCTCCAATAGAAGGCAGCAACGGTTTGAAGGACTTAGTAGATGGGGGAGAAGGGCTAAATAATTTCATCTTTGGAGGAAATGAGGTAAGAAGTCCTTTGAATGCAGTATGGGAAAAGCAACCTGATAAGGAGTGGGCTTTGGCAACTATGCTGGGTACAAAATGTAATGATCAGGAAGCTATGGTTAAAATGATGAATGATTTGGAAGAAAGGGATAGGAGAGAAGCCATTAAGAAGGGTATTAGAGCTGGTTGTTATGAAGATACTCTCATATAATGTCAGAGGGTTGGGGAGGGGAATAAAATGGCCATCCATTAGGAAGATGGTCCACAAAGAGAGGGTAGATATACTATGCCTTCAAGAAACAAAAAAAGAAAGTATAGACAGGAAAACGTGCCAAGCAATCTGGGGTGATGTTGATGTCAGTTGGTTGTTTCAGCCAGCTGAAAATAGTGCTGGAGGTCTTATGTGTGTGTGGAGTGGGGTTTCGTTTAAAATTGAAAAAAAGGTAATGGGAAAGGGTTTTATATACCTGGAAGGAATTTGGGTTGCAGCTGGCACCAAAATCTGCATTGTGAATGTATATTCACCGTGTGAGTCAGCTGCGAAAAAGAATCTTTGGGAGGAGATTAATCTCTTGAGATGTGGAAATCGTGGAGGATTGTGGTGTGTCATAGGTGATTTTAACCAGATCAGAAAGCCATCAGAAAGAATGGGGATTTGTCTTAGGAATGCAGACAATGGACTAACAAAAAATTTCAATGATTGGTTAGAAGAGATGGAAATTGAAGAGGCACCAAGTGTTGGAAGAAAGTTTACTTGGTATAGACCTAATGGGTCTGCAAAAAGCAGATTGGATAGAGCTTTTGTTTCTATGGAATGGTTGGTGAAATGGCCAGGCACAACGCAGATTGCTCTAGACCGGAATTTCTCAGATCATTGCCCTATTTTATTGAGAGCGTCCTCTGCAGATTGGGGACCAAAACCTTTTAGGGTTTTGAACTGCTGGTTTAGTGACAACACTTTTAGAAAGGTGGTTACAGAAGGTTGGAATTCTAGCACTATCCAAGGGTGGGGTGGCTATGTGCTTAAAGAAAAAATTAAGAGGCTGAAACAGATCCTTAAATTGTGGAATAAACAGCATTTTGGTGATTCCCAGAAAAGACTAGATTCTGCAGAGTTGGAGCTTAACAAGTTAGAGGCGGAAGCTGATATAAGACAGCTTGATGAGGAAGAAATCAGCAAAAGAAAACAACTACAGGTTGAGGTGTGGGAGGCAGCACTTTCAAATGCTTCTATCCTTAGACAAAAAGCAAGGACAAGGTGGATTAAGGAAGGAGATTGTAATTCTAAATTCTTTCATTTGACAGTAAACTGGAGAAGAAAAAACAACTTAATTAAGGGTGTTTTTGCTGATGGGCAGTGGCTGGAGGATCCTAGTAGGGTTAAAAAGGAAATCAGATCTTTCTTCTTGAAGAGATTTGAAGAACCGATGCGGTCCAGGCCTACTCTAGATGGCGTTCAGTTTAACTCTGTAAGTCAAGAACAGAACAACATGCTGGTGGCAAGCTTTAGCATGAAGGAAGTTAGGGATGCAGTGTGGGAATGTGGGAGCGATAAAAGTCCTGGGCCGGATGGTCTGAATTTTAAGTTCATCAAAGAATTCTGGGATGTCCTACAACCAGACTTCCTTCGTTTCATGGCTGAATTCTTCGTCAATGGAACTTTTCCCAAGGGTGGTAATGCATCATTTTTGGCTTTAATCCCTAAAGTCCATGACCCAACGAGATTAGAAGAATATAGACCAATCTCTTTGATAGGTTGTGTATATAAAATCGTTGCTAAAATACTGTCAACTAGGCTGAAAAAGGTGCTGCCTGGTATAATAGATGCCTGACAATCTGCGTTCATAGAGGGGAGACATCTACTGCAGAGTGTTATTATAGCTAATGAAGTGATTGATGAGGCTAAAAGGAGACACAGCAGCTGTTTAGTGTTCAAAGTTGATTACGAGAAGGCTTATGATTCAGTTAGTTGGGAATTTTTGAAGTACATGATGAAAAGGATGGGGTTTTGTGCTAAGTGGATCAAGTGGATGATGGGCTGTCTGGAGTCAGCTTCAGTTTCTGTCCTGGTCAATGGGAGCCCTACTGCACAATTTACACCGCAGAGAGGACTTAGACAAGGAGATCCACTTGCTCCTTTCCTATTTAATATTGTAGCGGAGGGCCTTTCAGGTCTCATGAGGGAAGCACAGAACACAAACAGCTTTGTAGGATATAAGGTAGGGAAAGAAAAGGTGGATATTAGTCTGCTACAGTATGCAGATGATACCATATTCTTTGGGGAGGCAACAATGGTAAATGTACAAACTATCAAAGTTTTATTGAGAAGCTTTGAAATGGTGTCAGGATTGAAAATTAATTTTGCAAAGAGCTGTTTTGGGGCATTTGGTGTGGATTTACAATGGTTAAACAGTGCTGCTACTTACCTGAATTGTGGGGTATTATCTGTACCTTTTTCATACTTGGGGATCCCTATTGGTGCTAATCCAAGAAGGGTTGAGACCTGGGCCCCTTTAATTCAGAAATATGAGAGGAAGCTTGCTAAGTGGAAACAAAAATATCTATCGTTTGGGGGTAGAGTGACTCTTATCAAATCTGTTCTTAATTCACTTCCTATATTCCTTTTCTCATTCTTCAGGGTCCCTAAGAAGGTGGTGGATAAATTGTCCAAAATTCAGAGAAGGTTTCTATGGGGCGGTGAGGAGGATAAAGAGAAGATTGCATGGGTAAGATGGTCCGAAGTGTGTCAACCAAAGGAATGTGGAGGTTTAGGCATTAGGGACATTGGGAAGTTTAATTTAGCATTGCTTGGAAAGTGGAGATGGAACCTTTTTCATAATCAAGGGGATTTATGGGCAAAAGTATTGGAATCAAAGTATGGCGGTTGGAGGGCATTGGATGATTTAAGGAGAAGCAGTTGTGAATCAATTTGGTGGAAAGATATGTCTAACATTTGTAGAGTAAATGCTGTAGAGGGGTGGTTTAGGAATCAAGTTAAATGGAGAATAGGATGTGGGTCTAGGGTGTTGTTCTGGGAGGATGATTGGCTGGAGGCTGGAATCACACTGAAAACGAAGTATCCTAGATTATTCCTTAATTCACAGCAGCAGATGAACACTATCCAAAACATGGGTTGTTTCTCCAATACTGGATGGGTGTGGAAGTTCAGATGGAGGAGAGGTTTCATGGATGGAGAGGTAGAATCAGCCACCAGGTTTATTGAAGAATTACAAGACATACAGCTACATGCCCATGTGCAGGACTCTTGGTGCTGGGGAGGTGAATCAAGTGGATTATTTTCGGTGAGAAGTGCTTATCGACTGCTGACTCATGAGGATAGTGCTCAGAATCAAGAGCAGGTGTTCAAAGAAATATGGAAGATAAAAGCCCCTAGAAAAGTATTATGTTTTGCTTGGAGACTTTTAAGAGACCGTTTACCTACCAAAAATAATTTACACAGCAGGAATGTACCAATACCTGATAACAGATGTCCTTTCTGTTTGAATGATGAAGAGGGAGCGTCACACTTATTCTTTAGCTGCCCTAAGGTTATGCCGTTGTGGTGGGAATCAATGAATTGGCTAAATATACAAGGGGTATTCCCTTCAAAACCACAACAACACTTCCTCCAGCATGCATATTGTGATATCAAAGGTCTCTTTATCAGCAGATGGCAGACCTGGTGGTTAGCTCTATCTTGGTGCATCTGGAACTATAGGAATCAAATAGTGTTCCAAAATGGTTGTTTTGATGGTCAAAAGTTGATGGAAAATGCAGTATTTTTCTGCTGGTCATGGCTTTCAACTCTTGAGAAAGGATTTACTATTCCTTTCCACTTTTGGTCTAGTAATATTAAGGAGGGCTTTAGTTCTCTAGGGAGGGTATAACAGAAAACAGATAATTATCTGTTGGGGTTTTGGACCTATCTTCAGAGTTCAGCCAGATCTTAGGCTATCTAATCCAGGTCCCTGCTTGTATTAGATAGCCGTGGTTTATGGTCTGTTTTGTCTGATAGGCTGTATATTTTCATTTTATACTTGTATTTCTCTCTTTTATATAATACATATATATTTTTGCTGAGCAAAAAAAAATTATTATATGTAAATAATGCCTAGAGGGAAGTACTATAGATTGAGGAAATTCATTTCCAGCGAGCCTCAAGAACAGATACGCGTAAAATGTTATCTTTTCATTAAAAAATAAAAATACATGACATCCATCATCATGACATTCGAACTGGTATTACACACAGGCCACAGCAAAAATTATCAGCATGTAAAAACAATTTGAGTTATCAACTATAAATTGTATGATCAAGCGCACAGAAAAATACCAGGTATTACACACAGGCCACAACATGTATAATCAATAAAATAACAATTTACCTTTCCTACGAATTCAATAAAAAGCTCAGCCACAAATTTTCTGTTAATTGACCTTGCCCTGTTTGCTATGAACCGGTTTATGTTAGCATCACATGTTTGTGCAATAAGATTCTCTGCATCAAATTTAACACCTGCAAAAATTACAAACATCAAGATGAAGGTTACAAACTCCTGTATACAAGTAAATTGACAACGCATAAAGCATTTTGATTTTTGAACATTCCAAACTCATTAGAGTGTGAACTCCAAACTCTGAAACCCCCCAAATAAATCCTCAACTAAAGTCCAGAGAAATCTCAAAAAAACCTTACACAGTTACACAGTGAAGTCCGTGTCGGAACCTCGCCGTCACACCGTGCCGGAAGCAGTTTCAGCTTGAGCTGCACAGGTGAGGTCCGTGTCGTGTCGTCTGTGAGCTGAAGCCGTGAAGCAGTGAAGGTGAGCACTGCACGCCAGTTGCGAGGTGAAGCCGTGATTCCGTGTAGCGGTGAAGGTGAGGCGGAGGCCGTGAGGACGCTGGACGCGAGGTGAAGCCAGAAGCCGTGAAGGTGACCTTGTGATTTGTGAGGTGAGTGAGGACCCTTATTCCCTAATTCCCTTAACCCTAAGTCAGGCACTCAGGCACTGAGGCAAATCCAGCAGCAGGCAGCAACAATTTGGTACACGTAAGTCGCGAGTGAGGTATGTGGAAACATGGTGAAATTACGGAACTGTCCTGACTCCCAGAACATGTTCTCTGGCACTCTTAGAAGTGAAAGTGGATTGAACTCAATCTACAAATATGTCTAATTTAATTTTATTCAATTCAATTTTTATAGATTGAATTGATTTTAATTTAATTTAATTGATTATAATTGAATTAGGTGATAAATTTTGAATTTTAAATTCGATTAAAACTCAATCTAATTTAATCTAATATAATATTATATTTTATGATTTATTATTGATTTAACTATTATGAGTTTTAAAATAATGTTATGTTTATAATTATTGAATTCTATTAATGATTATTATTTATCATATAAATAATGTTTTTTTTATTTTTTGTCAAATAAAATATCTTACTATTTTTTGAACTTTCATAGATTTAAACAAAAATAAAACTTAAGGTGACAATTTTTTAATGATTTAATGCGATAATCAATATAATCCAATTAAAGTTAGATGGTATTGGTTGACAAAAAAAAAATGCTAAACTCAATTTAATCTAATTCAATTTAATTGAATTGAATTGAATTAAAAAATAATCTAATCCGAACTTTGAGTATTTATTGATCTTAATAATAATATATTGATGAATTTATATTATGTTATGACTTATAAATTTATATATGAATATAAGTTTGTTTATTTATCTATTGAATTTTTTATGCATATAGATTATATATAGGAATTTTAGGTATTGAGTATTGACATAAGTAGGATCTCAATCCGATTTTACGATCCCCGATTTACGATCTTTCATCCCCTCTCCCGATCCTAGGTAAAAATTACGATTTTAACAACCTTGGCTATTTTACCTCTTTTCTCATCCCTGCTAAGGATTTGTATGTTGCTTTTTGTTTGAGCAGTTGACTGCAGATGGTATAAAATATTTCACTTAGTTATGTCCATTATGTTTTTATATCATAATGTACTTACTGCATGTAGGATAATATTATTCTTTTCTCTCCCAATGTAAAATTAAGTTTCTAAAAGACAGAGCTGTTAAATAGATGGAAAGTAACAAACTGTCAAGGAAAAAAGTTAAAAGAAATAAGATTACCATTACATTGTAAAATTTAAATGATGCATACTTGACGTGGATTTTTTTCTGTAGTTGATACGAATTGTAACTGATTTGCAATCTAGAGATGGAGTCAAAACCCCTCATACTCACACGATGGAGCTTAGGCCTTATATCGAGGAACCCATTTCAAATGATGCAGCATCTTTAAATTTTATATCTCTTGATCTTCGACCAAGAGTCAGGCATGATTTTATTCTGTCTAATAGAGATGCAGTTGATGAATATTGGCAAACATTGGAGAATTGCTATGCTGCTGCTGATTGAAAAGCTGCTTCATATGCATTTCCTGGATCTGTGGTCCATGAGGTATTCTGGAAGTTTGTCTCCAGTTCACAATTTCTCAGTTTTCATGCCTTATTTTCAGCCTAATATTATATTTTGATGACATGGTATCAGTACAAACTCTAAAGATAGCAATTTTTTGTTTATATTGTTAGCTTTTCCGTTTCCGTTCATGGGCATCTACTCGTCTTATGACAGCTGAACAACGTGCTGAGCTTTTAAAGCATGTAACAAAGGATAATCTTAGTGAAAATATTTCATAGAGGGACTGTGAGAAGATTTCAAAAGATCTGAATCTTACCACAGAGCAGATTAGTTTGTTTCAAGCTGTGACTTGATTTTGTTGTTTATCCCTTTTGGAAAAGAAAATACAATATCAGTACTGTACACCTCCCCCCCAAAAAAAATCAGTACCAGTAGGTATGTATATCCTTGAGGGAACATAACGTCATGGGCTCCTGTCTTGTCTCAGTTAAATAAACACTTTTGCAGATTATTTTGCTTAATATGTTTGTCTCTTTCATATGTTTCTCCAAAATATTATTTCACATTTATATCAGAAAGCATGATTTGTGTAGTTGTAGTTGACAAGAAACCTTTGATCAATTATGATGAGGAAATTAATAGCTTTATTCTAGGATTAACTTGTCACACACATTGTTTCTTGAACCTGTTGCCGCTTATAGTTTTGGAGACAGTCTGGTAGATTATAATGAGAACTGTCAATGGAAGTGAACTCCCAGAATTTAAAACTTTAAATGAGGAAAATTTCTTTTTTATTTGAGTAAAATAAAAATTTAACTAAGAGTATTATCGCCACTGTTTCAAGATGAGTGACTTGCAATTCTTTCCTATATGTATTTTTTTCAAACTTTAATGCCACTTGTAGGTACTTAGCATGTATAAGAGTCGTCGCGGTTTCGTTAATCAGTTCAAGGATGAAGAGATAGAGGATGATTCACCTGAATGCATGGGTAATTCATCTCGTCGTAGGAGAAAAAAATCCACTGAGCTCAGGCCTGCAAAGCATGCCAGAATTGATGATGTAGGAACTGATGTTGTGGACATGCACATAGAAGAATCACAAAATTTGGATGTGCATTCAGGAGAGTGTGCCACACATATGCAAGAATCTGAGGAGAGTATGCCTCAAGACTGTATCCCCCTTATTAGCCGTCGTGTCTTAACCAAAATGAAGCCAACACGCCAAAGGAGATTCATTTGGTCAGACGAAACTAATAGGTAAGAGAAATTTTAGGAACCTGTTAAATCTTGAGTGAAATAATTAGTTTACTTATAGATTATATATGTGGAAATAATGGCTCTCTGAAGTTGGACCATTTATATATTAAAGCCAAAATCGAATGAAGTAATTCAGCTTATTCTTGCTTGTATTTTTAGTTTGTTCTGAATTGATAAATATAATGACTGTATAGTCTTATTTTGTTACCATTATTAGTGGAACCTTGAATGCAAGCTTAAATCAAAAGAGAGTTATTTTAAATCTTTATTTTTCATAAACTAGCATTGGGCTTAATGCTACACAAGCAACTTGTCAGGGGATATTTTTGTCATAACCTTTTACAAAAACTATTGTGGCTCTAATTGATATTAAATAATTATTTTAAGAATTTTGATTAACTCACAAAGAAAGGATAAAAACTAAAGAAATTGCTTATAATTGATCGTGATTGCTGATTTTATGACACAATTTTATATTAACAAGATTTTTTTATATAACAAATGGCTTGAATTATAATTCATAAATAGCTTAACAGTATTGATAATTAGTATTTAATAAGATAACAAGTACTTTTCCCCCCTGTTTGTGTCCATTCTATTGCTCTGAGTTTTAAGGCATATTTGCTGTAATTCAGATTACAAATTGTCAATCTCTATGTGGTCTGAGTATCTATGATTTTATATCATTTCAGGCAGTTGGTGATCAAATATGTTAAATACCGTGCTGTTCTTGGTGCCAAATATCATCGCATAGATTGGGCATCCATCTCTGATCTTCCAGCTTCTCCAATTGCTTGTATGAGAAGAATGAATTTGTTGAATAGTAACATGAGATTTAGGAAAGCCGTGAATAAACTCTATAACATGCTCAGTGAACGATATGCAAAGCAACTGGAAAAGTCCCAGTACTCGTCATTAAACAATGATTGCAAACAGTTTGTGCGATCCCAGTCCTGTGAAGGTATTCACAATAATTCTAGTCCTGATGCGAAAATTCGAATTACAAGTCTAAACAGAGAAGCTTGGGATGACTTTGAGAACAAAAATATCAAGATGGCCCTTGATGAGATTCTTCGCTGCAAGATGATGGCTAAGCTGGGTAGGCCCTCCCAAAAAGGTCAATTGCAATATGATGGGTGGTCAGATGCAAATGCAAATGCTGATGGATTTGTAATTCTCTAAGACTTGAACTTCAATAATGTCAAGTCATTGCTTCCAAGTATCTAAATGAGACTTCACGTATTTTTGGCTGGATCTAGTATTTAAGTTTTAATTTCATAATTTTCCTTTGCTCTCCTCTCATTTTCCTTGTTGGATGAATCTTTTTTAATTTTTATAATTTGTTTTATAGTCTTCAGGTATTCTGGTATTAGAGTATACTATACTCTAATATCTAGAATCTGTCTGACACTCTGACAAAAGGAATCTTTTTTCTGGCAGGAATCTCAAGAAAATGAAGAAATTACATCAGCTATTCCTTGTGATAATATTCAGAGTCATGGGAAGCCCCATACATTTTCCGCCCAAAGATCACGGCGGCGGCGGCGTCTTGATAAAATTTTCACTAGGTTTCTGAATAATATGGTTAATGTTTATGGACAAGTAAACGAATCATTGGCTATTTCAAATGTTGTAGAGCTATTTAAACTTGTTTTTTTAAGCACCTCAACAGCTCCTCAGGCACCAAAATTACTAGATGATGTTCTTCGGCGATACTCGCAGCATGATCTATTTGCTGCTTTTAACTATCTTAAAGAGTAAAAAGTAATGGTAAGTTGTTATCAATCTCTCATTTTTTGTATTAATTGCATCAGATGTGATGTTGATTGGTTATGTGCTTAAATTGACCCTGTGCTGTTACTTGCTGTAGTCATCTTTATATTGATCATCATGTGAAATAGAAACATGCCTCATAATTTTATAATGCATATTAATTACTATGTATGAGCCATATTACGTTTTCACATGTGTGTGGGTGTGTAGACTCATTTCTAAACTGTAAAGCATGTTTTAAATGAAGTAATATTTATCTTATAAGAGAGTTGTAGCTTAACATGAGTTAAAGGATATACGACATGGTTATATACTTGAAGGCAGTTGCTAAGAGAATATTATGTCAAAATTGACTTAATTCGGTGATAAAAATATCTATATTCATGTTGTTAGTATTAGAATTAAGCAAATGTAAACAAGAGATAAGCACATGTATAACTCAGATTAGCTGTTACTGATTTTTAGCTGATTGAGTAATTAATTCCTGCATGTTAGCCCTTAGAATTAACATCAGATTCCATTTTATTGAATGCTGTATAGATTATAAATATACATGTATAGACTGATTAGTCGCATAATTTGCCAAATTCAATCCACATGTTACATGTACAAAGGTTTACAAGAATATAGAGTGTGGATTAAAATATACATAAGAGTTCCTACATATCCTCCCAATATAGGTTGTACATCCTTGTGTATTTGTAATAATACCTAATACCTATTCAAGCTATGAAATTCACTTCAAAATCATTGGTAGCCACACACTCTTAGAATGTGGGTTTGGACCTAACTCAACCCCAAAAGCTAGTTCATGGGTTGAGGGTTGTCTTCCACTTATATACTTTATCTTGGAACTATCTTTAATCGATGTGAGACTTAGATTTTTCCTAATACACACACTATTAAATCCCAAATAACATAAAAGTAATCAGGGTCACTATAGTGTTGTTCTTAATTCTCAAGTTTACTAAGACTCAATTTAACTGATAACTCGTTACTAACTGTAATGGACATTTTCATTTGACCTTAAGACTTCATGGATGTCACCTTAGATTTCTGAAGAGGTTAAAACTATGATGAGCAACCTGAATGTGTTAATGTGTGTGTGTGCCCACTTTAAGATATTTTTGTGGTGCTGTTGCCATTTATTTTAATTGACTCTTCACTTTACGATTTATTTTTCTCTTCCTTTCTCCTCTTTCTCACTAGTTACTGTTTTATATAGACAACCTGAATATGTGAATATGTGTGTGTGCCCATGCATGTTTTTGTATAAGTTCTAATTACATCGACATTTGACAGGTTGGAAGAAGCACTGGGAATGAACGTTTTGAACTATCACAACAGTTCTTGCAGAGTGTTTCCAAGTCACCATTTCCATTTAATACTGGAAAGCAAGCTGTTAAATTTTCTGCATGGATGGAGGAAAGAGGCAAAGACCTCACAGAAGTGGGCGCTAATCTTGCTGAAGATCTACAATGTGGGGACATTTTTCATTTGTTTGCTTTAGTCTCATCAGGTGAATTTTCAATTTCTCCATTCCTACCAGATAATGGTGTTGGAGAGGCTGAAGACTTGAGAAGTGCAAAGCGTAAATCTGATCATTTTTGCCTGAAAATCAAGCTTGTGATAGGAATGAAGGCTGTAAGCAAAACAGACTTGGCTTATCCAGAGTCAATCATGAGAAAGAAACTCTCGAATTTTCTTCTGGTGAATCATGTGTGCAAATATTGCATGGATCAATGGAGATGGGACCATCAACAACATTGTTTACAGGGGACTCAGACGTCGTGTTCTTGGAATAGTGATGCAAAACCCTGGGATATTGGAGGTATGCAAACTCTATAATGCTTTTTTATTTAATATATTTAAAATTTCATAGAACTTTGAAATGGGATTAGCTCTGAGTGATGCTGCATATTAATATTAAGAGGGCCTAAAGGAATAATGAAAAAGGATTTGCTTTTATCCTATCCTTGTTTACAGCCTTACTTAACAGACTTCTAACAGAATCATAAAAGAAGATAAGAAAGATATTTTGAGAGAGAAAACTTGAGAAGCAAGAAGTGAAAAATGATATTAAGCCACTGAACTTTGTATTACAGTTAGGTATATATAGGCTAGGATAGTTAGTTATAACAACTAACCTACTTACTAACTCAGGTAGTAAACTAAACCCTAACTAACTCACTTAACTGAGAGTGTAGTTGAATACTGCAACTCTCTATACATTACTCTAATAAGAGTAAGGTGGATGGAAAGGATCAATAGATAACTTTGTTGGAAGGCCAGAAACAGAGCCTATCTAAGAAGTCATCCATAAATAAGTCCAAATCAAGTGATGACCTCCGATCTTGTGAAGGTCACTAAGTGGTCCATGGGCTTCAAAGGATGAAGTCTGCTAAGTTGTTTTGTGATGAAAACAAGAAAGCTGGTAGATTTATGAATATGGAGGCGAATATAGGTGTCAAATTTGACAAGGTTGTGGGTGACTGATAAGACTGGTTCAGAGAAATTGGAGAAGAAAGAGAGATTTTATTACTCAATCAATGATTTACAAGCTTAAGAGTGTATTCGAGGTGCACTCAGCCTCCACACATTCAACAACCCCCATCAGTTCCCTCTCTCCCTCTATTTATAGTTCTCTCTGTTACTAACTAACTGTAGTAACTAATTAGTTAGTTACTACCTGCTACCCCTCTTTTTCTCTTATACACCTGACCCCATATATTTTTGCCTCTATCAATACCCTCCCCTTCAAGATGGAACTTGTCCCCAAGGTCCAATTGAGGAAACACTTTGCGAATTTCTTCCAGCTTTTCCCAACTGTCTTCATGGTGAGGCAACCCTTGCCATTTGATAAGTACCTCCTGCTGTTCTTGATCTGTAATCCTGCTCTGCATAATTTTCTCAGCTTGCACTTGGAGTTCCATCTCTTCTGTTAAGGCTTTAGGCAATGGTTGAGGAGAAATTGAAGGCTTAACTGCTTTCTTGAGCAGTGAACTATGAAATACAGGATGGATTCTGCTCTCCATAGGTAATTCCAATTTATAAGCTACTTCCCCCACCCTTTGCATTATTTTATAAGGTCCATAAAACCTTGGACTGAGCTTCTCATTTGGCCTCTTTGCCAATGACCTCATCCTGTAAGGCTGCAGTTTTAGAAACACCCAATCCCCCACTTGAAATTCCACTGCTCTTCTGTGCTTA